>LRSR01003835.1:0-12595 GCA_001579985.1 Hypsibius dujardini
ATTAGCAAATCAACTATCACAGTGAGAGAGCCATGAACAACGGATCGAGACACTACACTGGTCATCACGCCACTGGTCCACTTACTCAATCGATCAATCAACGGTCCACTCGATCAATCAATCCAACAACGGTCCACTTAATCAATCGATCAATCAACGGTCCACTCAATCAATCGATCCAACCACGGTCCACTTAATCAATCGATCAATCAACGGTTCGCCTATCTTGCTATTGTCCACAGACCACACTGCCCTTCGTCCCCCTTCTTACGTACTTGTAAATGATTTCCAATGAGGCCTCGTTACGGTCCAATACGCGACCAACTGCGTTCCGTCGAAGTCCCTCTAGCTCCTTGATGGCGTATAAGGTGTGATCTAAGGAAATGGCAGTTACGACTCTTTTTATTACTGCACCATATGAAATGAGCGACTCGCCGATTTCCATTCGAGTGCAGCTACCCACCTGAGCTTTGTTTTGTGTACTCCTTCGCGAGGGATTTCTTCAGAGGGGCAGCGAGGAATCCACTCTCGTCCGTCCGCTTTGTGGGCACGGTGAGGAAACATTTGTCGACCATTTTTGCGACGTGTGACTTGAGAGAGTTATCCGAAACAGTAGTCATGGTGGATGATGAATTCCCGAATCCCAGGTCAATTTCAGGAGGAAACTTTAAAATATTATTCTCAGGGGAAAAATATGCATGGAAATGAGGGAATCCAGCTAAAGCTTTGATTCAGATTACTCTGATTGGCACTTCCTAGGAATGACTCAGTGTGTCTGAAGAAGAAATGACTCAGTGCGTGTGGGTTTGGTCTCAATGAAGGGAACAAATGAGTGGAAATTCCATGACTCATCCCTGCAGAAGCGGAACGGGAATGACGGAGCGGAACGGGTATGACGGAGCGGAACGGGAATGCCGGAGCGGAACGGGAATGCCGGAGCGGAACGGGAATGACGGAGCGGAACGGGAATAATGGAGCGGAACGGGAACGGAGCGGAAAGGGTATGACGGAGCGGAACGGGAACGGAGCGGAAAGGGTATGACGGAGCGGAACGAGAATGACGGAGCGGAACGGGTATAACGGAACGGAACGAGAACGCTTGCCGGGATATTTCAAATAACAAAAACGAACAAGGAAATTCCGCCAATTGCCATGAATAAAAATGATCAAGAATGTATCACACGAAATGAGCATGACCGAAAAAAAGCTATGTACAGACTGCAAACAGCTGGCATTTTACAGCGACTTGCTTGTTTGTCGATTCGGCAGTCTTTGATTGATTTGGTGCCACAAGGCACGTCTAACACTGGAAGTTGGCGAGTGCACGGTCGATTGATTGGTTGATTAAACGAAAACATTGCACTTGACTGGCCAAAGTATCAATCAATGCTTCTCCTTGTTGCACGTACTACACTAAATCAATCAACATCTGGCGAACCGTTTCTCCGCCAGCTGCAGATTGTACGAGTAGGCCATACTCCTACAGGATATTCAATCCATATCTCCCTCTCCCGTCGGAGTTGCTGTTGACCGGTCCATGAGAAATCGCACTTGCTCAGATTTCCGGAGGACTCGTGGAATTTTAACCTGGTTCGCGGAGGATTCTGTGTTCAGCAGCAGAAACTGGCGGAACTCGACGAAGGTCCCGGGTTTGCACAGGAAAGTCTGTGCAGGTCCGATACTGCCGTTCGTGCGAAATGACTCGTAAACGTAGGACTGCTCACATAGCTCTCTATCAAACTGCAGGGGAAGAAAAGAATTCATTTACAGTACACTAAATCAGGACTCAGCAGGTACACCCGTGACAAAAACCTTGCGCTGACCGAATTAAGCACTCAAAGGCTGTGTGTAATTGCCTTGCTACAAGTGTAACAGCTTAACTCGGTTTGTGCAAGGTTTTTGCCACGTATGAACAACACTGTCCAAGTCCATACGAAAAGGGTTGAACGCAGATCAGCATTAACAAACATGGCCAGATTAGTGGGTGGCAGAGTTCGAACCACTTTTTAGCTGGACGCAAGCAAAACTGGGTGGTCCGAGTTTGAGCCAGACACCCAGTATTGTAGCCATGTTTGTACACACATGGCTAGATTACTGGGTGGCAGAGTTCGAACCACTCTTTAACTAGACGCAAGCAAAACTGGGTGGCCCGAGTTTGAGCCAGACACCCAGTATTGTAGCCATGTTTGTACACACGTGGCCAGATTACTGAGTGGCAGAGTTCGAACCACTCTTTAACTAGACGCAAGCAAAACTGGGTGGTCCGAGTTTGAGCCAAAAACCCAGTATTGTAGTCATGTTTTTACCTGTGCCTGAAATTGTTCAAGTTTCAGTGAGTGCTGCGTAACTTCCGGTGATAGTTCGATGAATATTACGTAGTAAGGAGCTGTGAAAACCGCCTTAACTGAAAGAACAAGAAAAAGAAGATCGGTGAGGAATATTTCTACCGGAAAAAAAGGGTTCATGATCATATTCATAATCATCGGTTATAATGGGAAGAGATTTCGGATCGGGCCGAAAATCTGCTTATAAAGCGGATTCCTTCACTCCTTCCTTCACCCGGACACTGTGACGTTCGTGTTTGTTGTTGTGATTTGCCGGTCAATATGTTACGGTCGATTCTCATGTGCCACATATTGCTCACATGTACTCGTACTGTAATTCCCATGCTGTAGTTCTCGTTCTTGTCTTGTGAGAAAGATGTTTCAGTGTCAAGTGAAGAATGCGCTTGTTTAGATTGTTGTCATGTTCGAACGATAAGGATGAGTCTTGAAGCTCGGTTCGAGACTCGACTTCTCGTTCGTTTTCTAGCTTCTCATTCAGTTTTACTTTCCATCGGCTTGCTATCTCGGCTTCTCTCAATTTGTTGTGCAAGTAATAATTCCGGAAAGGAGTACTCGTAGTTGATGTGTATCGTAAGGTCAACAGGACTTCCGGGTTCTCGAAGGGAGAACAGGTCGTCACAACACACCTACGTGACGACTCATGACCGGGTACCGTCTTTCTACCACCGACTGAACCATCTTTCGCGCCGAATTTTCCGGCTTGTCTGTGCCAAAAGTGTTTTTTTTCTGGTTTCGGACCGTTTCATGTTACAAACCTGATTCGATGAAATGACTCTCGGCTGTCGTGTAATCCACTAAGTGAGTTCGATTAGCTCGAATGACCGCATCCAGCGCTCCGCAGACAACGTTTTCACTGAGCTTCTCGCCTCGGACATTCAACAGCTGCCCTTTCCTGAAAACGTCCATCCAGAATCACGAGTCACGAAGGAAGTACAAACGGACGAAGGGAAGTACCGATAGAGGAACTCGACCACGGGGCACTGATTCAGGAAGTCCACAACCTTGACCACATCGCCAAAGCGATAGCGGCAGAGTCCGCTGGCATTGGTTATAACCAGTTCATAGCTTTCGCCCAGCTGTGCCTAGAGAAGATCAATTCAATGGAACAGTCCACACCACATAAGACGATGGAAGGTTAACCGGCATCACAGGGTGGTACCTGCTCCAAAAACAATGTCTGCGGTTGGACGCTGTATATGTCTTCCAGTCGGATGAACTCGAATACCATTGCCCGGGGCACGAGGAGGTAGCGAGAAAACGCGGCGAGGGGCCAGATATTCAGTCCAATTAATCCCTCAGTGGCTGCGTAAAGTGGTGAATAAATTGGGATACCTAAATGGAGAGACAATGTCATCTGGGGAGAAAGTCACACAAACTACCGTATGCTCGCGATCTGAAGGGACAGCTAAGCCCCGCCTCCCTCGGTATGGTCCTGCACTCGATGGAACGTTCAATTCGATTCACTCTTCTCTGATTGGTTCATTTCGTACCGTATGCTCGCGATCTGAAGGGACAGCTAAGCCCCGCCCCCTCGGCATGGTCCTGCACTTGATTGAACGTTCAATCTGAGTCACTGCTCTCTGATTGGTTCATTTCGTACCGTATGCTCGCGATCTGAAGGGACAGCTAAGCCCCGCCTCCCTCGGTATGGTCCTGCACTTGATTGAACGTTCAATCTGATTCACTGCTCTCTGATTGGCTGATTGAGATCGCGAGCATACGATAACGGTCATGCTCGGATGAGTGAGAGGACAGTGGGAATAGTCCTACCGGAACAGTACTTTTCCCGAAGGAAGGCCGCGTAGATGGCGAACGCTCCACTGTCCACGCACAAAATCAGATTCAGTTTCGGCCAAATTCGACTCGCAATCCGTTCCACACCTGAAAATGTGGCTTTTCTTTTAAACAAAAGCAGCGCTTTCAATTAAATACATTTTGCCGGTTAAAACGACACTTTCCCTCACCTGACTGAAAAGCCTGACGGAGCTCCTCAGCTCTGGCCACGTCCGGCCTCAACAGCAAGTTGAGTTTCCGGCGGACCTCGTCCGTCACATCGAGATCATTCTTGACACTTCCCTGTGCAATATCCACAACCAAGTCTCGCCAGTTCGCTTCGAGGAACTGGAACGCGTAGTAAATCAGCGAAGCGAAATTCGCTTCCATCATGCCGAGCTCGCGGTCTTTCAGGCAGAAGAGGAGGTGCACGTAGAGGGTCTCCGGTTCGGTGGGGATTTCGAAGCCGGCCGCCGGGGTCGTGTAGAGATGCAGGATGGACTTTGTGGAGGCTGGTGAGGAGGAGTTCGGGCCGATCGGGATGCCAGTGGCAGAGTGTCTCCAGCGAGGTTGATAGAAAAACTTGACACTCTACGGATGAAAGGATGCGACGTTCGTATTTGTTGTTGTGATTTGCCGGTCAATATTTCAAGGTTGATTCTCATGCGCCACATTCTGCTCACATGCACTCGTATTGTAATTCTCATACTGTAGTTCTCGTTCTTGTCTTGTGAGAATGATGTTTCAGTGCTAAGTGAAGAATGCGCTTGTTTAGATTGTAACTATGTCTGTCCGATACGGATGGGTCTTCCAAACGGTTCGAGACTCGAATTCTCGCTTGGATTTCTTTCTCCGTCAGTCTACTTTTCATCGGTTTGCTATCTCGGATTCTCTCAATTTGTTGCACAAGTAATAATTCCGAAAAGCAGTACTCGTAGTGTTGGACCACGCCCAACAAGTCCTCATATCCAATCAATACAGCTATTTGAAGCACTAATACCTTACTTCGTTAGTATGTCTACCTACTTTATTAACCCTATCCTGCTGCGACAGCTAATTGCTTGTATGTAATTGTGATGTATGTGCTATTTACTATCTTTCCTATAGTTAACACTTTACTATATAATCATTTGTTCTATTAGTTTTAAAGGAGCATCTTTCTCTTTCCTTTTCTTTCAGTTTACCTCTCTACCTATCTCCACTTTCAGTCTAATAAACTTGTTAACTACCCTACTTTCGGTTGGTAGACCTAACATATGTTTACACCAAAGAGGGTGTCCGACTTATCGCCGGAATCTGTTGCAAACGCAGCTGTACCTTAACGCCAACGTTCACTTAAAGTTAAGAATAAGACTTAAATAAACGGTTGGCTCCGAACAGACCCATGTTACGCATCTCATTGCTCACGGTCAGCCAAAACTGTTGAGTATAGTATTCAAATAACGTGTCTGCAAATCCAGGGACCAACGATGAAACCAATAGATCAATCAATCATAACATCCTAGTAAGAAACAGTCGAGTCAAGCAAAAACGCTGGTGGTAATGCATCAATCAATCAAACACTTCATCGTGAAAAATAACGACATCCCAATCAACCGATCAATCAATCAGTCAACCGATCAATCAATCAATTCGAAGAAGACTTACCTTTCTCAGCATCTTCGACTCCGGAAACACCTTCGCCATGCAGTAGCTCATCACCGTGATGCCACGTAGGAAGAAAATCCTCTGCTGCTTCCGTAAAAAGGGCAATACACTCGTCTTCCCCGACGTCCCCGAAGTGACGGCGAACATTTTCGGCTGATCCTTCGTCAGCACTTCCGTCTCGCCCGCCACCATCCGTTCGATATACCCCTCGACATCCCCATATCCCGTTAAGGGATGGACCCTCACGAAATCCTCCCGCGATGTGATGCGGGCGAACTCGTAACGCTTTCCGTACTCCGTCGCGGCGTTGGCGGAAAGGAAGTTCTTCAAGAGTTCTTCCTGAGTGTTGGACAAGTTCTCGGTGTCTTTCAGCATCGCACCGTGACAGTAGCAGCCCAGCCGGCCGAGGACGGTCAGCGCGAGGTACTGGTCCGCGGCGGACCGCCATGTGTGGAGTGCGGAGACGTCCCGGCTGAGGATGTCGAGGAGGACGAGGGCGAATAAAATCAGCAATGCACCTGCGAAAAAAACGACAATATGCATGAACGATTGATTGATTGATTTGCAGCGGACGAAGTACGATTGATTGATTGATTTGCAGCGGACGAAGTACGATTGATTGATTGATTTGCAGTGGATGAAGTACGATTGATTGATTGATTGACCTTCCTTCGTAACACACGTGGCAAAAACCCTGCGCCAACCGAATCAAGCACTTTAACTCGACGGCTGTGTACGCCGAGGCTCGATCGAGCGTGATGGCTTGACTCGGTTAGCGCAAGGTTTTCGCCACGTGTGTAGGAGAACACAACCGTCGTCGGCATTATTTTACAAATGAGAGCGAGGAAGATGGATTTGGTCGTGCAGAATGTGAGGAATATTCCAGTGGCTGTTAGTCCGGCGCTCCATGCAAATCCGAATGCCATTCTTGTGTGATGGCGAGATTTAATTTGAGTAATAAAATAAAGTTTGCCAACTTCAGAAGAAATTGCCTTAAAGAAGTTGCCTTGCTGTTTTACTGAACTGGAAATGATTTTGTCATTTCATGTAAACAAACGCAACAGCTGATCACAACCATAATCGACTTCACGCAAGAGCGCACAACAAATCTATCCTGCGCAAAACAAATCTTCGCGGAGGAGCACTTGCTTCACCTGAATTATTCCAGTGGAGTAATTGCTTGCACGGTTGGCACCACTTCGAATCTGACCGTCCGTCAGCCAGCCGTCCGTCCGCCAGCCCCTTGCCCACCTATCCGTCCCTCCATCTCTCTGTCAATTCCCTCCCTCCCGCTCTCCCTATCTCCCTCTGTCTCTTTGTCTCTTTGTCCGTCCGTCCATCCGTTCATCTGTCCGTTCGTTCGTTCGTCCGTCCGTCCGTCCATCCGTTCATCTGTCCGTCCGTCCATCCGTTCATCTGTCCGTCCGTCCGTCCGTTCATCTGTCCGTTCGTTCGTTCGTTCGTCCGTCCGTCCATCCGTTCATCTGTCCGTCCGTCCGTCCGTTCATCTGTCCGTTCGTTCGTTCGTCCGTCCGTCCGTCCATCCGTTCATCTGTCCATCCGTCCGTCCGTCCGTTCCTCCACCCGTTCATCTATCCGTCCTATCTCTGGCTGACCGTCCCCTCCCCCCCCCCGCGAGTCACCGTATACTGTAGATGCCACTCCGTTGATCGGATCGGACCATTTCACCAGTAAATCAGGCTCAAGAGGGTCGGTCGGTGGTATCCTAGTAAACTGGTTACGAACACAATGGTCTGATTATCAGACTGTCATGGTCATGGTCAAGCTCTTCCAATTCAGCCAGTGGTCACATTGGGTCAAGCCCGACACATTGCGCGACCACAAACATCGTTATGCGAAATGACCTAAGCTCTGCGCAAAATTGGAGAAAAAAGAGAAAGCCACGTGCGCATTGCCGGATCACTCCTGCGGACTAGTACGCCGAGGCTTTCTCTGTGGTTGCGATCCGTTCATCCTCCGGCAGGTCACGTCGACTGTTGACGACTCCTGACTTCGCGCCGGGCTGACCGTACATCGCCTGGATACCGGCAATGTCGTCCCTGTCGATGATGTCGTCCTTCGGGCTGTACTTGTAGAACGGCGCCATCAAGGCGGTCTGCACCTTGGAATGGTCCAGTCCCAGCGCGTGTCCGAACTCATGGGCGGCCACGATGAACAAACTGATCCCTGCCCCGAAGGAAGACATACACTGTCACTTGTGGTACCGTATTCCCCCGATCGGGGGAATGTACGTAAAGAGTGAAAAACTGAACCGGAAGGCAATTAGAAGCACTCACCGTCTCGCTCTGCCTTTCCAGAGGGCACCCAGGTCTCGTCGTCGTCAAAGTGAACAGTTCCGGCTCTGAGAAGACGGTACGCGGTCAACATGTCCTGTTGCGGATTGACATTCAGCGACCGGACGGAATCTTTACCTGGGGAAAGTGGCATGGGCGAGGACCTTGCGCGGACCGTCAAAGGCCGAGCCGTCACGATGCGCACCTTTGGCGAAGAGGATATCAATGGTCGGCCTCTGTCCCTTGATAGACTTGGAGAATGTGAGGTTGGTGTTGTCCGACCAAACCTAAATTCAAATCACATTGATTTTTCCTGCAAGAAAAGTTATTCCGGATTGCTTTCGTGTACCTTCCAAGCCTTGGCAATCTGAGCGTCGACGACGCTTTCGCTGAGCTGCTTCGTGTATCCCGAAACCGCCCATGTGATATTCCTGACGTTCCATTTACTTCCGCCCAGAACGAAACGCTGCAGGCTGCTCATCTTGGCGTCAGTCACACCGCAACGGGGAGCGCTCATCCTTTTCAGGGTAGTCTCATCGGCCTGACCAGTGACCGGTAAACTGGCGAACTGCTGGAAAGATTTCAGGGCCTCGGAGACGACCTCCGAACCGGGTGCGATCGGTGCGGTGTCGTTAGGTTTCATATAGCCGAACTCTTGGAGGTAGCCTTGAACCTGACAAGCGATGCAGGTTAACACTTGGTTCAGTCTGTGTGTCTGTGTCTGTGTCTGTGTCTATGCCTATGTCTTTGTCTGTGTCTGTGTCTATGCCTATGTCTTTGTCTGTGTCTTTGTCTGTGTCTTTGTCTGTGTCTTTGTCTGTGTCTGTGTCTGTGTCTGTGTCTGTGCCTGTGCCTTTGTCTGTGTCTGTGTCTGTGCCTATGCCTATGCCTGTGTCTTTGTCTGTGTCTTTGTCTGTGTCACGGTCAAGGGTCTGGGCGCTTAAGTTAGATTCGCAAAAATGTGACGAACCTCAGATTGAATGTTCACAGAAGGGTCACGGACTGGCGCTCCTTCAATATACACCAAATGAGCCAGCAAAACAGCGATGATCAGTGAGGAGAACATTTTTTTGTAGTAGCTGGCTATAGGTCACTCTGAACTGAAACTACCGTTGCTTCTGTTTGTTCCGGAAATAGATGGAGAAAACGAACTGGACAAACACCTTTTGCTTCATTCGCGGTTAAATACAAAGTACATTGTTTGGTGTTGTTGGTTCTGAATCAGCTCAGACCGCCCAAGTGGGATTTCCGAAATGACGTTGAGGTACTGTACGAACGCATCATGAGGTCTATAATCCCTCATGGTTTGGCCCATTTGAATATTGCAGTCACTGCAAACTTACTAGTACATTGAATTCTTTGCGGGTTTTCGTGAAACTTTCAAGTGGACCCATCAAGGAACATGCGTACGCTCCTCACTGGGACCCGACTCAACACGTTTCGCCTACCGCACAAAAGAGACCAGTTGTTGAAAATCCGATGCGTCAGCACCCCTAAGGTCAACCACCCTAAAAATACGTCAAACCATCAAAAACCCATCAAACCCATCAAGACCTATCAAAACCCATCAAAAACCCATCAAAACATATCCGAACCCATCAAAACCAATCAAAAACCCATCAAAACCTATCAAAACCCATCAAAAACCCATCAAAACCCATCAAACCAATCAAAACCCATCAAAACCCATCAAACCAATCAAAACCCATCAAAACCCATCAAAACTCTTCAAAACATATCAAAACCCATCAAAAACCCATGAAAACCCATCAAAGCTCATCAAAACCCATCCGAACCCATCAAAACCCATCAAAACCAATCAACCCATCAAAAACCCATCAAAACTCATCAAAACCCAACAAAACTCATCAAACCCATCAAAACCCATCAAAACTCATCAAAAACCCATATTTCCTACTTCTGGCCACAAATGTTTTTTCTGATGTCAGGAAGCGGAGCTATGGTCCAGCTACAGAAAGCTTTCTTGGAAGTTGCCCTTGTCTAGAAAAGGTTCTTTGACATTATTTTCCAGTACTAATAATAACTGCTTAAAATCAACAACAAGATTGAGTACACTCGAGGGTCGGGGGTATGGGTGAAACGGGCGGAGCAGGAGGGTGGGATGCTTGAAGATGGAACAAAGTAGGAACAAAGCAACCGCTGCAGGTCAGGTGGTTGATTGTTTGATTGTTTGAAAATCGTCCACAGTTTTGTGTGGCAGAGTTCGAGCCCTCAGGGTGGTCGGAGTTTGAGCCAATCTTGGCATGAGCTTGCCACTGCTTTCTTCTGAATCTTTAGTTAATGCCCGAACCAGCGGAAAACAATCAATCGATCAATCGATCAATCGAGTAAAGGTTGCATGGTCAGCTGTGTGCGCGCGGTAACTTAACCCGGCTCGAACTCGGACCACCCTTTTTGGCTCAAAGTCTGCCACCCAAAATTGATTGTTTGATTTCCAGAAGTGATATAGTATACTAAGATATATTACAGCAAATCAATCAATCAAGCACCTGCCACCAAAGAGAAACTTTGAGTGAGTCGATTTATCGACCAAGTGGAGGGTGAGCCGAAATAGAGACTTTGCCTCTTACGGTTCGGTTTACACATACATATATAATGGTCTTCCGTTTTCGTTGCGATCATGCAACTAGAAAAAAGTGTGCCAAAAATGCCGGGAGCTTAATTTCCTTTTGAGTTGTGGCCGCTTCAATCGGAAGGGGAAACCGCTTTTCATGCGCGACGTGAGCGTCGTGCCGTTGCAGTGTCTTCCCCGCCAACTCCCAGAAAAATGCTTTAAAACGGGGTTTACTTGTGCGCCCATTTTGAGGCACGTTGTTGCTTTATATTAAGATGGGCGTTCTTGAAGTATATTTTTTCCTGCTTGCCGGCGTGGTCATCGGAGTACGGGGCCATGTACGGTTGCTGTACCCCGACGCCCGGGCTTATGCGTTGGACGCGATCGGCAGTCGATACCCGGGAATGTGTGGCATGCCCAGAGGTTTGTCCCTCCAGTATTCAATATTATTACCACTGATTGTAATGTTTCGCAGATTTCAATCGAACCACAAACATACAAGCTGGCAGCACGTTTAACGTAACGTGGAACGTTGGTTCGGCCCATGAGGTAAGTATCCTGGCAAATATGGAAACAGACAGACAGACACACAGACACACAGACACACAGACACACAGACACACAGACAGACAGACAGACAGACACACAGACATGCAGACAGACAGACAGACAGACAGACAGACAGACAGACAGACAGACAGACAGACAGACAGACAGACAGGTAGACAGACAGACAGACAGACAGTTGACCTCTTTTCAGGGTGGTTGGCGAGTGGAATTGCTGGACACCAACTACCACCTCCTCAGTCTGCTAGTGCCTCAAGGTGGTGCGAAAAATGACTGGTACGGAACGAATCCCGTTGCCAGCACTCAGGCAGTGACTCTACCGAAAGGGCTCACCTGTCAAAACTGCGTGCTCCGTCTTCTGAAACTCGGAGGCATGGCATCACCGGATCGTCCAGCACCCACATACTACTTTAACACCTGTTCCGACATAAATGTCATCGACGAGGGTAATGCCGACGGCCGTTGCATTTCACTATCAGTTCTCGTTTACGAACCTGCGCCAAATACATGTGCGTGTCTTACCCTATTCTGAGAGCAGAAGTTGTTTTATTGCTGCTTTAGATGTGCCCAAGAAATGCTCCGGTAACGGAAAGTGGACCGGAACAGCTTGCGAATGCCGGAAGCCCTTCGTCGGAGACATTTGCCAATTTTCCGGTATAAACGCTTGTCTATGCGCACGGTGAACTGTAATGCTAACGTTAAAAAACTACTTACTTGGGGAGTTATTCAAGTGTCGAATTCCGAATCACTGGAGCATACTTTTTTATCAAGGCTTATTTAATTGGTGAATATAAAAAATTATTTCACCGCCATAGACAGACGAATTTATTTTTGGTGAAATTTCAAAGTTGGAAGTGGTTCCTGTGCAACTACCGCTGGATGCAATCCATTGATTGCTTGATTAAAGCCTTCTGCTTTCTCTTTCGATTGATTGTTGATTGACTAGTCTTGTTCAACTTTAGAACTTGATTGATTGATTGATTGATTGATTGGTTGGTTGGTTGATTGATTGGTTGGTTGGTTGGTTGGTTGATTGATTGGTTGGTTGGTTGATAGATGTGACTGGATTTTCGTGACGGCTTTAGATGAATGCGCGGAAGATGCGGATTGCGGTCGACACGGCACGTGTGTCGACACCCAAGCCATCTCTTATCCTAAAAAGCAATGCTACTGCTCCCTCGGTTGGCACGGCATCGGATGCGCGATGGAGTCTGCGGTGAAGACGCTCGATTTCAAGCCCGAAGACTTTCATCAGCTCTCAGCGAAATTCGCAAAATTCAACTTCTACTGGCGGATTCTCAAAGACCTAGGAGAGATCGAAGTGGTGATTGTGGCCAAGTCCACGAACTGGCTCGCGCTTGGCTGGCGGTCTTCAGGTGACAGACAGACAGACA
>LRSR01003838.1:0-11456 GCA_001579985.1 Hypsibius dujardini
TTTAACAACACACCCCGAGCCTCTTATTGGAACGTGTGATCGCGCTTCTCTTATTAAATGATGCCTCCGTACCTGTTGGCCATGGTGATGACTAACTGATTCAAGACGTGCCGCTGACCGAGCGTGATGCAAATGTATCGTCCTCCGAGCTTGAGCACGCGATCCACTTCGCAACAGATTTTGCCGGCAATTTCCGTGCTGGTCGCCGATCCGTCTGCCACAAGCGCGTCGAATGTCGCCTTATCCAACACGACGCTGAAGCTCTCACTAGCAATCGTCGACATCTGCAAACGCAACAAATCTTATGAAGAAACAAATATTGGAACATTATTTTAGTAGAAAATGAACCAATCGTTCAATCAGCCGCGACGGACATTCGAAAGAACCGAAACGTTCTATAAATTCAATCGGAAACCGCAGAAAATGTGTTTAGGAATAGTAGACAACAAGAATCGTTCAATCAATCGAGTGGGCATCGAAACAACTGAAAACGTTCAAGACATCAATCAACCACGTGATTGTACAACAAGAATTCAACCCAGACGAACGCATCAATCAACCAATCAATCAATGGAAACATACATTCATCACGTCTTCCTTGACGAATTTCATGTCCGGGCAGTCGTCCTTGTACTTTTTGGCCATCCGATCTACCACCACTTGGCTGATATCGATGTTCTACAACAACGAAACCCACTGCGCATTACCTCCGACACACGTGGGGATTGAAGGAAGAAAGAAACAGCAAAACAAACCGTAATCTTCCGCAAGCCGGTGTAGTACATCTCCGCACTCATCTCCGAGTTGCCGCACCCAATGACCATAATGTCGTCCTTGGGTTTGATGTACTTGCACAGGATATCGGCGCTCCCCAAGAAGTTGCCGTACCACTCAAACGCGGTGGAACGCGAAGCAAAGAAGGTGTCCCAGTATTTTGGATCTTGAAAGCCCTTCGGATCGGACGGGATGATGAACTTGCCGCCGCTCAAGTTCACCTGTCGGTCCTGTTTTCCCGGTGCCATGGTCGATGGGCAAAATTATGCCAAAGTGAGCGATGAGAAACTGCGAAATTAACGGAAATGCCGCAATGTTGGAGAAGTAGAAGTGTGTAACAAGCCGCAGGACAAATTTTACAGGCAAATAACAACAGCTGATCCAGAGTATGAGACAGAATGAGTTAAATAGATGCGTCATGGGGAACACACCGTTTTAATGCCTCAATGGCTGATCAGTCGATTCGTTGGTAAAAGGCTTGTTCCCGAGAACGAAAAAGCTAAATGTAGTTTGTAGGGAAGGAAAAAGCTAGTCGTGAGGAATGAGAAGCTAATACCGGGAACAACCGCGCTAGTTGTAAGGAACGGAACAAACTATTGTGGGGAAAAAAAGCTGATTGAAGGAACGAAAAAGCTAGTATGTTGTCTTGTAAATTGTTGGAAACAAAAAAATCTAATTTTAGCTTGTATAGGGAACGAAAAAGTTGATTGTGCATGTAGGAGCTTGTAAAAACCGTCAATTTAAAGAAAACAGGAAGGATCCTTCCGACTTTTTGGATTGAGTTTGCAACACGCAACATCCACTAAGTATATGAACAGTACGAGTTGCCCATTTATATACGGTACGAGTTGCCCATTTATATAGGACCATTTCAAACTAAGCATCTGGCATGTTCGAAACTGAATCAGCCGAAATTGTTATAAACACAACCGCCATAAGCGTAGGTATAAATGTATCCGTTACAGCTATAGTACACGTTGGCGGCGGCGGTCGCCGAGGTCGCCAGCGGCCCAAGTAGTCCGGTACCCGACGTCGCAGTGAGTGTTCCGGTGACGGTGCCGCCGGTCCCGATGGAGGGATAGGTGCACAACGTCGTCGGGAACGTGTAGAGAACCCCGTTACAGAGGTAATTCGTCGTGGTCGTGGTTCCCGTCACCGTGGATGACGTCGAAAACGCCGGGTATGTGCATCCGGAAAAGGCGTACGAGTACAAGAGACCGTTACAGGAGTAGTAGGTGACTGCGGAGTTCGCCGTCAGGGATGCGTAGGTACATCCTCCGAAGGGGTACGTGTAGAGGACCCCCTGGCAGGCGTAGTACTGTCCCTTGCAGACAGCAATCAATCCTGCAAAATTTCCAAACATTTTCAGATTACAAAATTTTTAACGTATTAAGTGAAGTATTTGATGAATATATTTCGTATCATGTTAAGTATTTGATGAATATATTTTGCGAGTACGAACCCAGGAACAGAACAGCAGTGAGCCTCGACATGCTTCCCGTAATCCAGTGCGGTGGTTGAGAGATGAACTTTCAAGGACAAAACGTGCGACCTGGATTGCTGCAGTCAGACGTGAAGAGTTCCCCGCACGCGACTGTTGAGAAACTTGTAAATCACTCGAAAAACCGCCCATTTCGCTAGAAACACGGAGACATTCAAACTGCCACGTCCCAAAAGCTTTGACATATTGGTTCCAACCTGTTGTGTGTTGTCGTGGCGGCAAGGTTTTGTCTCACTTCTGACTGACTGGACATTACATAACAATATGTCACATACATGTCTATGCACGCAGACAGTTATTTTATTAGTGGTCAAGAGCTAGCCACTTGAAAAACAGCTGACGTTAGACAAGTTCTCCCAGGCAGCGCTGAATTCGGTGGTATCTTTGGCGGAAGGGTCTGCTCATAATCAGAAGGGGGACAAATTATTTTGATCTGAATGGTATTCAACAGTATTCATTCAAGGTTCTTGGCTTTCTTGCCTCTCTCTCTCTCTCTCTCTCTCTCTCACTCTCTCACTCTCCATTCTGATGCGGCTGGATTGTAGTACCGTTGTTCTCATTGTTCAGTGTTAGTATTGCCGAACTGTGTATCCATATAACCACATGTTTAGCCGCCTCCTTTCGGCACAAAGCGTGTTATTCTTGTGGCGTCCGCTTCGTGTATAATGCATGTTTAAATAGTGTCAGGCCGTACCGATACACCCCCCTAACTTTCTAATACGTGTTGCAGCGACCCAATAACTGCGGGAACCCAGGTCACTTTCAGTTGGTGACCCAAACAGATGCCGGGTCCTCTGGTCCTCTGGTCGAGACCAAAATCGACGCAATTCGCAAACATGTCACCGCCCACGCCCACACCCTTGCCATCCGCCATCCTTTACGACCCCGTTATACAGAATACATGGATGGGTCTATGGATGGGCCTTCTAACAACACTCGGAACCGCATATCGGGCGGAACAGTTTGTAACCGATAAATCATCGTTATTAATTTAATTACAGATCTGTCTGTGTGCACAATTATAAAGTATAAAAATTCAATGCTAGCAAGTCTCACGTAAAAGAACTAGGGCGAAAAGTACTCGTATGAATTCAGAGGCAACAAATGTTACAGGAACAGAAAGGAAAAGGAGCTCAAAAAAGGAACGGAAAAAGGAGCTTTAAAAAAGGAACAGTAAAGGAATATGAACCTTTATGCTTGAAAGTCTCATGTAGATGGAGTAACGACGAAAAGTACTCGTGTGGATTCAGTTGCAACGAACGTTACAGGAACAGAAGGGGAAAGAAAATTAGAAAATGAACAGAAAAGGAGCTTTAAGAAAAGGAACTTAAAAAGGAACAGACAGTTAAAAGTACGTCTACGTGAAAGTTAAAGAAGCTGGGGATAAAATTACTAGTGCAGGATGAGTATAATGCGCTATTTGCCATGTATTTAACTAATCGTCCCAACCTCCGCGACCCCATCCGCCGCCATATCCCCATCCACCGCCGTAGCCGCCGTAGCCGCCGTAGCCGCCATACCCTCCCCAGTGGCCGTCACGCTTCACGCGAGGTACTCCGTGAAGAACCGCCGCCTCTGTGCAGTCCAGTACGAGGCCTGGAGGAATAAAGCACAACAAGGTCTCTCATTAGAATTAGAAGTGTTCCTCCTAGTTGGGAATAATGCGAGGAAAATATACTTACAAAAAAGCAGGGCAACAGCAAAGAAGACGCACAGCAACTTCATCTCTTGGCCGTAGTTGTGTCACATATAACACGGTTTGAATAAACTAACACAGCGTCTTAGGCTCTAATGTGTCTCGAAAGAAATGATTAACATACGACGAGAATATTGAATTAGAATTATATACGAAAATACTACCCGGAGTATTCTGTTGAAGTTGCTCTTGAAAAGAGCGCACCTTTCACATTGCAATGGCAATCAAGAAGTGACTGGACACTCTGGAGAGTACTGGTACTGTACGTACTGGGTGGTCATGGTACCTCAAGAGGAGAGCTTACAGTGTAAATCACAACTTGAGAACGATATCTAAACAAGAAACTAATGCGGTGGCAGCTGTTTTTTCCCGCTTTTTTAGCCGAAACCGAGGTACAAAACTCAAGGGTTCCTCCATCGTAGCCGACTTTGCTTGGCCGAGGCATGCGGATGTTTCTGAGACCCACTTGAGCGGTAGCTCGAACCATTTCTGACGTGGTCTTTTTCGAAGGTCGAACAATTACGTAACCAATTTATGAGTTGGCGAGGGGAAGAAGCAGACAGGTTCGGTCACTTCAGTCAGACCAATCATATTACAGGGCTCGTACTATTTTAGTCGTGTGTGCGATAACCATGACCCGAACAACATTTAAGATTTATATACATATATGCTCATTTTGAACTAAAGGCAACTGAAAGCAGAGTGTATAGGAACTAATAAAATATATAAGTGCAGTAAAAATGTGTTGCACCAAAGAATCCGCAATGCCTGTCCTTCGAGGCTGTTCCTGATGTTCCGGTTCCTGTTCCTGCTGTTCCTTATGAGCCGCTACTTAATTGTTTCACCAACGACCGTAGTGACCTCTACCGTAGTTTCGACGGCCGTAACCGTAGCCGCCATTTCGTCGACCGTATCCGTGGTAGTGGTTGTCGCGCTTCTCACGAGCACCCTCGACAGGGATCCCGTTCAGGATCCGAGCTTCGGTGCATTCCAGTACAAGACCTTCAAAAAAGAGTCAGCCTTACTAATATGTTATTACGAGTACACAACGACACGTATGGGTCTTTAACTGGGCGTGGCTTACAGAAAAGCATCGCTAACGCGAAGGTAACACACAGGAGCTTCATTTTCTCTTGCAGAGACCTAGAAATCTTTTAAGGAAATTTAAGAGGAGGTAGAATCACTTTATGAAAGATTGATAAATAATACAATGTGGTAAAGCCATTTTTCACGCGGCATTATATACTATTCAGCGTTATGTATACGTCGGCACGTAGACTCGTGGCAAAAACCCTTGCGTTGACCGAATTAAGCACTTTAACTCACGGCTGTGTACAACCATGCGTCGAACGAGTGTAATGGCTTAACTCGGTTAGCGCAAGGTTTATGCCACGTGTGTACTCTGGTCCTGGAGTACTCTTGAAAATGAGCGTGCCTTTCACATCGTGCGATGTTAACTTCACCCTGCGTGCTTCCTGCAGGCACACTAATGGGTAATGCCTAGAATATTTGCATACCCCGAGTGTACGAGCCGAAATCGAAGCACCAAAACTCTCAACAATATATCACGATAAACAACAACCGAACTGTTGTGTCAGCTGCTTTCTATTGTTTTTCAGCCCATCTTCCGAGTCCACTTTTCACTGGTCTTCTGCGCGTGTGGCGTACCGCGGAAAAACATATTTCCATTAATCCATAAAAAAAACAAACAATCCTCCAAAACAGACCCAAACTGATCGTGCAGTGTGTCAGATGGGACTTGAGTTACGTAACGTAAATCATCCACTCAGGAATCGTCCGTTGGCGAGGTAAATAAATTCGAGTGTTTCAGACGTATGACAAAGACGGAGATCCGTGGACGGAACGCAGAAGTCAGAACGGACGCGGGATGATTTCAATACATTTAAGAAAGGACTACAGCCTGAACTGCCCCAGAAATAAACAGAATTGGCTCACAAATTAAAAGTGAAATTAATACATAAACAATATACATGACAAATACTGTGAGTACTTACAGGGTACTTACAAGGGTACATACTAAAACGTTACAAAGTTCCTGGCAAGAAAATAATACAAAATTTTAAGGACCGTTAGGATAGAATTCTTTGTAGTAATGCGCGGCGGCGGCGTTCAGCCCGTTGTGATACGAATCGTTGGTGTGGACGTTGTCCGAGGGCCATTGTGCGTCAGCTTGCTGGTTGGCGTGATTATTATAGGGTCTCCTGTCGTGACTGAGGTCCATTATCGATGGACCGGACGATCCCGCCGCAGCAGCCTTCTCACTTCCGTTTAGCGATCCGTTAGTACTGTGGGTATAAAAGGAAGCCTGGTCCCGATGCCCGGAGGAGTCTGGCGTCATCCAGCCTTGCTCGGAACCAGATTGGTGCTGTTGCTGTTGCAGCTGACCAAGAGATCCACTGGATGTTGAGATATGCTGCCCGAAGGCATCGTCGGCACTGCCGCTTCCGTTACCATGGTGTCCGTCTGTACTGGTGGCGTAGGCCGGTGAGCGTTGATGAAAATTATATCTGGAAGAAGGGAATTGCATTCAAATTATGCAAGAAATTTCGAGAATGCATCTGTCTGTCTGTCTGTCTGTCTGTCTGTCTGTCTGTCGGTCTGTATGTCTGTTTGTCTGTCTGCCTGTCTGCCTGCCTGTCTGTATGTTTGTCTGTATGTCTGTCTGACTTTCTGACGTATGTTGATATCTCTGTTTCACTGTCTGTGCGTCCGTCTATCTGTCTGTCTAGATAGATCTGTCTGTTTATCTTTGCGAGAATTTTTCCATTACAATTTTGCGGCTCTGTCGAATTACCCGTGATAGTTTCCGGCGAGTGAGTAATCAATAACCTGTGACAGATGATCATTCGACTCATCCGTCTCCTGCCAACTACTATCCACGCCGCTGATACTGGGCGCGCGACTGGATGACGGTGTCAGCGAATACGCCGTGACAAACGGACTAGTACCGACGCTGCTGCCCGGTCTCCGCAACCCATCCAAGCTCCCCCGTGCGCGCTCAAAAGCGGTCGAGCTGTGCGAATTCCGTCGGGACGTGGTCGGACTGTGGTCGCTCGGACCGACGGACGACGAGACACGCGACGAACCACTGAAGGAACCGATGAGAGACTGCGAGCGCCGCGGACCGCCAACCGGGCCGCCGCTTTTTTTGGCAGCAGCAGTTGTAGCGGTAGCAGCTGTCAGGTCGCTCGCCAGCACACTTGTCGTTTTTGGCCGACGACCCACCTTCGACGCTGCAATATGAAGGGCAATAAAAACAGAATGTAAGAAGGTAAGATTTACGGTCGGAAAGTGAGCGGAGGGGCAAATTGGTGCAGAGAACTGCAGAGACCCCGGGAGAGAGAAAGGGAGAGAGAGAAAGAGAGAGAGAGACGAGACCAGGAGAACGCTGCATGGGGGCGCGGTCTGTGTCTGTCTGTGTCTGTCTGTGTCTGTAAGTCATTCATGGCCTGGTGACTTACCGCTGCGGGACATGCCGACTCGTACGCACTTTTTCAGCCGGCAAAACTGACACGAGTTCCTGGCGAAACGGGTTATCTCGCATTCCTCGTTGTTGGTGCACTTCTGGTGCATCCCCTTCACCATACAGCGGCGGAAGAAGCCCTGCCAAAGAAAAAGACCCAGCTATGTATGTAGGTAAAGGGAATCATCGGTTACAAGATTTCGAGCCATGCAAAAAACTAATTTGTTTTGCGCCATTTTTTTCGTCACTCCAATTTGAAAGCATTTTTGGTTAAGACAATTGTAAGAGCAAATCTGTACTAATATTGCATGCAAACGAAAAAAGGACATGTCTGGTTGGTGGTTGCGAGCGGAATATAAATGTGCAGAGTTCAGTCATAACACTGCGCATTCAAGCGCACTGCGCATTCAAGCGCACTGCGCATTAAGGCGCACTGCGCATGAAAACCCACTGCGCATTAAAGCGCACTGCGCAATAAAGCAAACCAGTTGTTGCACTCGGCAGGAAGTTTCGGTGATTGTTAGTCCGGGAACTTGCGAGAACTGAAAGCGTTTGCCGTTTCTCTTCTCAGCGGCATCATTATCATTCAGTCGTCATCGAAACGCAACGTACAAACCAAGGGCGGCACGGACAGCGCCGTTGTGGACTTGTACTTATCTGGTATTTTAATTCGATACAAGGTCTTTTAGATCACCGGAGCTTCCGGCACGTCAAGATCCCATGCGTAGAAAATCGTAAAAACTAAAATCAGTCAACTGAACAGTTTTTTCAGTCAACTAAAATTAGTCACGAAGGACGTTTTTTCAGTCAACTAAAAATTAGTCACGAAGGATGTTTTTTCAGTCAACTAAAAATTAGTCACGAAAGACGTTTAGTGTAGTTTCGTTTAAGTAACAAAAAAGTTTAGTCTAGCTCGCAATCAGTCGAAATTAGTCGAAATCAGTTGACTAGTCTACTTTTTCTGCCACTTAAAGTTTTAGTAACTAAAAAGGTTTATTAGAAATGTTCTCCGTTCGAAAAATAACACAACCTCTCCTCGTGTTTAATGCGGGGATGCGATTGCATCTGCTAAAGATTCCACCGCGAACATTTACTCAACTTTGAAGGGTGTTAAGATAAAGCCCGCGTGTATTAGTTTCAATGTTTATAATCAACAAAAATGTGCTAAAAAGAGTTCAGGTCATGTTGCAAACCAACAGATTATGAAGATGTTTAATGGGGAGCTTCCGGGGTTCGCCAAATGAAAAACGTCATTTTTTACTACTGCCTTGATTGATTGTTGATTGACTCGACATGACGTTTTGCCAGACAAGCCGAGAATGCAAATTCAAACCACCAAGCAAGCAAAAGTAGTGCGACAGAATTTNTTGTTCAATCAGTTATTACCCCTGCCCCGCCCCTTTTGCCTATTTCCGGGACCCACCGTTAGATTAAACTCAGTCGCTTACTGTATAAGTGGAAATCGCTTGCTTCCTTTGGTCAAAGCCGAAAGTGAAGGGGAAGAGTCGTCGCATCAAACGACTCCCAAATTTATACGGGATATATAAATATTTATTTCCCGTATATATCCCAAATATATATAATATATTTTCTAACTGGTTGGGCGGCAAATATTTAAAAACAAAATGTGTTAGTTCCGCGAAGAAGCGGAGGCACATAGTTTAATAGATTCCTTTAATATGTAAACGAGATGCACTAAGCAATTACCCCTGAAATGTGATCGAGAAATGAAGAAACCGCAAGATTCTGGCCGAACTTGATGGGCTAAAAATTGCCAATCTCACAAAAACAAGCGCTGAGGCCAACAATTTTCATTTAACGCTATAAAATTCAATCTGTATAAATTCAGCTCACCTAGACATGTGCTTTTGAAATAATTCAAGGATTTTAAGCAACGATAAAACTTAAGAGACCCATTCAAAGTTGAGTCAATGTTCGTGGTGGACCCCGTAGTATTCTACATGGATCATACTGCACTGTGTCACAGCAAAGGAGAAGTAGCACAGTTGAGCTGCTTCGGAGTCTGGCCTGGCCATCAGTCAGTCAGACCGACCCGGTCGTCGGTCGTCGGTCAGTCAGAGCGACACGTTATCCCGATATGCATCTATGTGTACCTTGCATCCTTCGCAGGAGTTCACCCCGTAGTGGATGCCGGACGACTCGTCCCCGCACACCACACATCGCGGCTTATCTGACGGCGGAGGCGTTCCATGCAGGGTTCGATAGAACCCAGCTCTTTCCATTCCTTCTCTCTCCGCCGTCCCCGCGCGCTCACCGCGGCCTCAAGGACCGTCCAACGCTCAATAGATTCTAAAATCAAAATAAAAAAAACACACACACACGCAGTTGGTATAATATATATATACATATCCAAACACCGTCGGATCGGTTATGGTTCTCCGCGGTGCGCCAGCTTGCCGGCACACCAGGAGTACCGTACGCCAAATGTAAAATAATGACATTAAAAAAAATATAAAAAATGCTGGATCACTCACGTTGTGGCTGTCAGAACAGCGTGATATGACAACAGACCCTTTAGAAAGTAAAAGTTCCCTTTACGACATGTTTCCTTGTGAACGACCCAAGTGATCGGCGAAATTCCCCGAGTTTTGTGTGTGTCAAAGTTGTAGAGTTCCTTGCGGTTTACTACTACCGTTATACTGCGGCATGGCGCCACTCTGTCTGGGCCTGTCTGTCTGGCTGTGTCTGTGTCTGTGTGTGTGAGAGAAAAGAGAGACGAGTTCGCGACAAAAAAAGGCACAGGGTCTTCGAAATTCGAAGCCTTTTGTCTAGTCTCATGTCATCAAATTGTTTTTTTTCGTCACTACTACTCTTGTCTCAGTCATTTAGACAAGACAGGCAGAGAAAGAGAGAAAGAGAGGGTTAGGTGATTAGGTAGGCAGCAGCGAAGACAGTTCGACTCGTTTTGCAGCTGCGAAGAGAGAAAGTGCGCAAGGCGAAAGGGAAAGGCGAGCAATGATGGTTGTGACAATCCTTTTGATAGAGAGAAAGACAAAAAAAACTACTCCAGGCGGATTGTGACCCAGACATGCTGCGCCGTTTGGAAAGATCAAGGTTGTGTATGATGACTCAAATCGTGGCGAATGTTGAATGGGTACTAGATGAGGTTAGGACGCGGAAAAAAGGTGTTACTTTGTAACAGTTTCTTATCATGCGCGCGGCGACCTGCTGGTCTTATCGGAAAGGCCGGGAAACCGGTTTACGACTACGAGGAGAAGTCTGTATTTCGGCTCACCCTCCACTTGATCGATAAATCCACTCATTCATGGGTTTCTCCTTGATGGCAGCTGCTTGATTGTTTGATTTCAGACCTGCTATAGAATATAGTTCAAATCAAAGAATCAAGCACCCACCATCAAAGAGAAACCCATAAGTGAGCCGATTTACGGACCGAAATACAGATTTAACCTCATACTCATAGTTGCTGAGTTCTCTGTCGTTTCGTAGATGCAGCGCCGTCTGTATTGCGTTCGGTCGCGCTCAATGTCCCGCCCCCTGGATCTGTAATTTTTCAAGTGGCGTGGCGACAGTTACTCTTCTTGGATGAAATTCAGTTTTACATACTGCACACGCATCTGTTTTTAAATTCGCTAATAACGATATACTGTACGAGGGTTGTACAAAAAAACCATCTAAACGTACACTTTCGTGGTTCGACGCCTCACCAGAAACCAGAAATCGGAAAACAGAAAAACACCACAAAACCTTTAAATTGTAACTAAACAGTTGTCACATTACACTGGCCGAGAGTGCGAGATTTAGCATCTTTGAGGAGCCTATTTCGCAGGGCTGACAGGTCTTCCGCCGTCGTGAAGTCGTCCACTTTTCTGGCCTGTCGCCGGTACTGCTTCTGCAGGCTCAGCGCGATGATGGCCGGCGTTTCCGCATTGGTCAACTGCAATCGGACCTTCTCAATTTCATGGCGCCGTTTCCGTTCAGCCGCCATCTCCAGGTGCTGACGTTTCTCCTCCTTGGAGAAG
>LRSR01003841.1:0-21848 GCA_001579985.1 Hypsibius dujardini
ATCGTATGCCAGTAGTGAATGATCCGATACTTCAGTGTACTCAAGAGCGCGCTTACGAGGAATGTGCTCTATTTCAAACCACCACATTTTTAGTCATAATTCGAGGCAATAGAAATTCCCGGTTGGGATGTCTGAAAAAAAAAATCTCTGCCGATTTTTTTTTAAAATCAAGGGGGCGGAGCTAGATGAGTCTTTTGAAGAGAAGTGGAATCGCCAGTTTAGCTCTCCAGAATTTGTCCCAAAGCTCCGCCCACTGAGTCAGAAAAACCTTTAGCTGGTGTCAGTCTGTTTGAAATTAAATTTCGAATGGGAAAATATCAAGCAAAAATTCTTTCAATACTTTGGCAGAATCAGTTCTTTGCCGGCATTGGTCATGGATCGAATTTGAACTCAAAAATTGGTGGCTCAAATTGGGCCACACTCCTCGTACGGTTACGCATACACGGCCACGGCCGACATGTTTAACTATAAGCAATACTCCGGCTCATGTCAACAATCGCGGAAAAATCGCCCCGATCAAAACGGCGCACATTCACTGTAGCCCAAGCACACACATATATAATTATATATATATATATATATATCCACGTATATATATATCCGCGTACAGCACGCAGCAAATCCAAATAATGTATATATACCCAAACACGCGCCCTCGATCATACACACACGTGGCAGAAAGCCTGGGCTAACCGAATTAAGCACTTCGACTCGCGGCTATGTACAACAGGCTGACGACGAACGAGTGTAATGGCTTAACTCGGTTAGCGCAAGGTTTTTGCCACGTGTGTATCTACGCCATAGGAAGCTCCCTCAATGGCACTCTGCGGTCAGAGGGCGGGGCAACTTTTCCTCCCTACATATAAAAACCTTCGTCGTTCCAAAATCCGTTACAAATCTCCATCACAAATTGGTAAGGCTTTTTTCCCCCTCCTCGCTGCGACAAAGCTTAATATTTTAAAGAAGGGAAAAATGTACAGCCGTTTGATGGATACGCGGTTCCCCTTTTTCCCCACTCCCTTCGGCCTGTACCCTGGGCCGCCCATACCCGGCTCGGCAGCAGGGTCATCGCCCAACACCACCGGACCGATGTCGCCGTTTATTAATCAGTTCTCCTTTCCGCATCACCTCTTCTCGCAGCTGCCGTTCAACCATCAAGCCATGCTGGAGAGTCTCCAGCAGCTGCCGAAGCAGATGATTAAGCATCAGAAGCCGCCGTACAGTTACATCGCGCTGATCGCCATGGCGATCCGCGCCGCGCCGGACCAGAAGGTGACGCTGAGCGGCATCTACAAGTTCATCATCGACAAGTTTCCTTACTACCACGAGAACAAGCAGGGCTGGCAGAACTCCATCCGGCACAATTTGAGCCTCAACGACTGCTTCGTCAAGGTCGCCCGGGAGAAGGGCAAACCCGGCAAGGGCAACTACTGGACCCTCGATCCCAACTGCGAGGAGATGTTTGAGAACGGCAATTTCCGTCGACGAAAACGCAAGTCCAAACTGCCGAAATCGTCGGGGAATAATGCGACGCCGCAGCAGCAGCAGCAGGGACGACGGACGACGGACGGACGACGGACGGACGACGGACGGACGACGGACGAACGACGGACGATTTCGAGGGAGTCGAGTATGGGCGCCTCCGAGGAAGAGGAGGAGGATGATGAGGTACCTTCATCGTCCTCACCGACCGTCTCCACGACGGATGACCGTCCGTCGAAGCAACCGCGAAGTGTTTTTCCGTTTAGTATTGAGAGCTTGATTTCCGATCCGAAGAAGCGACATGCGGAGACAGCGCCGTCGTCGTCTGTATGTTACACAACGAAGGGCAATGATAGGACTGCTGCAGGCACGGCCGATCGAAGCGGTACGGGTGGATCGGTGGTGATGAGCCGCGGCGGTGACGGTGCGGAGGGATTTTTTGATTATCGATGGGCAGCGTTGGCGGCAGCTCGGATGGCCGGCCATCAAGGTGTCGGTGTGGTGAAGCAGGAGATCGATTTCTCCAACGATTCCACGTGAGATTATTGTGCGGCTTGCTTATTATTATTGGTTGAATTATTATAAGGACTGATCTGTTTTATTGGTGGACCACCGCCTTTCCTATAATGAAAACTTGACCTTTTAGTGAGGTCCGGGTTTTCTTTCGTGTGGGTTGTGTAATTACCTGGAGTACGAGTATAATGCAGTCAAGCATATGTTAGATAAAGATTTTAAGGTAAACATTAAACATTATGCAACATTACCTTGCATATTTAATTGTTTTCTGGACTATTCTGTAGTTGTCATATGGCAGGACGACACGTTTTGACATTTGGTTGAGGTTTGTTTGACGACACGGCTGCTCGGACAGACATTTCAGAATACCGTAGGACAGATTCTGTGTTTTGGGGAAAGATATTACTTGTCACTAGGGATGGTACTGCCTTAACTAAAATTACGTAACTAATTAGTTGATTTAGTTCACTAATTCATAAGTATAGAGATAAGTGTACAATACTGCGTATGTATCTGTTGTACTGGAACATGACAGTTGCTTATGCATGTATACATCTGTGTGCCTATCTGCCTGTCTGTTTGTTTGTCTGTCTGTCTATCAGTCTGTCTGTTTGTCTGTTTATTTGTCTGTCTGTCTTTGTGTCTGTCTTTATGTCTTTCTGCTTGTGTATCTATGTGTCTGCCTACCTGCCTGCCTGATTGTGTGTCTGTCTGTGTGTCTGTGTGTCTGTCTTTCTGCTTGTGTATCTATGTGTCTGCCTACCTGCCTGCCTGATTGTCTGTCAGATGCCGTTTTTGAAGAATCTTTTCCATGCGAAATCATACTTTTTATAAGTAAGCACAGCTTTGGCACTTTTTAATAGTGAACACCAGAAAAAAAGTTAATTCCAAAAGTGATTCTCCTGCGTTACGAAGAATGAGGCAAGTAGCAAAGGTCACCCCGAGGATTTGGGACAATTGAGCGAAAGCCCGTACTCCTCTGCTTTCGGCGGAAATGCACTTCATGCATGTGCCGTACAGTACGCAGGAGAGGACAAGAGCAAGACTCGCGCTTTTTCAAACAACACTGTATCGTAAGAAAATATCCGATTCAATATGGACCGCCACCTGTGTTTATGTAACAATTTTCCGGACCTCATCGGTCAGCATGCAACATATTGATGGGGAGAGTGTGTGTGAGGGTAAACTTCATTCCGTCACACAGTCCTATGGAGGAGTCATGCTCGACGTGAAAAGACATTTCCTTTGGGTCAACAATGCGCGCGCAGCAATAACACCAAATTTGCTGATCAAACACGATGAAATGCAAATAAACGTCTTATACGACACTTGCCATTGCCAATCACCTCGGATATAAAATGCAGCAGTGCACCGAGTATAATTGACGCATGCTGTCACGCGAAAAGTGAGGCCATACGCGCATATCCTTGACTTCTCACAAAAGGAATTAGAAAAATTAAAATTCAACACAACGTAAACGTTTACTTGTCTGTCTGTCTTTCTGTCTGTCTGTCTGTCTGTCTGTCTGTCTGTCTGTCTGTCTATTTGACTTATTGCCCGCCAATCTCTCTCTCTGTCTATCTGCCTGTCTGTGTCAGTCTGTCTGTGTCTTAATGTCTTTCTGCGTATGTCCGTCTAATTGTCTGCCTGTTTTTGTCTGCTTGCTTGACTGACTCTTGAACAACCTCGAAGGAGAGCCTGCATTTAAGTAAAAGATTCAATTTCATCGCTTCGGAATGAAAAGTCGATCAATCACATGGTGTCATTGTCGATCACAACGGACTCCTTCCACAGCGGAAACCCCAGTCGTGCCGGCTCCACGTGTACATACTCCTCCGGATTGTCGTGGAACTCCGCCTGCATCCGGCTGATCTGCTTTTGCATAGCATGAGCCTCCTCCTTACAGTCGCGGAAGATTTCGGCAGCTTGGGACTCTTCAAAAGCGTTGGCAAAGAGCCGGTGCAGCAGGTAGTACTTTGAGAGGTAGAGATACGCATGGCCGAGGTCTTCGGCGTCTTCCCGGTCCGCCAGGGAGGTGCCCAGGCTGTCGGCGGCTTCGGCCTGCACGTCCGCTGTGTACTTCATGTAGAGTTCCGCAGAGCGGCCGTATCTTCCCAGTTTCTCAAACATCCTGCAAACACAGACCAAACTCAAAAACACTTAAAACGCAAACCTACTTGGTCGATTCATTGATTGATTGAAAAAAATTTCAATGCTCCCACGCGATTCGATTTACCGCACTGCATTTTCACTTTACCTGGCTAATCGCACCAAAACAACCGTGTCGGCGTCGACTTGGTAAGCTCTCCAGTAGCACATTTCAGCATCGCTGGTTTTGTTAAGAGTCTGATAGGTGTCACCGAGGGCTAACAGCATTCGCGTATCACTCGGGCTGAACATCACAAAAAGCCTGTAATTTCTGCCTAGTACTTGTGTACAAAGAAGAGCGGCACACAGACGCACCAATTTTCGAACGCCCGCTTGAAGTAATACAGTGCAGACGCGTGAGCTCGCAAGATCTCCATCGTTTGGCCCAGTCCGTACCATGCGCGGTACTCTTTCGGATCTGCCTCTGCAAAGGAAAAGGAAAACCATCGTGGGAGTTTCAGCATAGACCTCAACAACCAATCCATCGAACCTCTTCGAGATCTAAAACACGAATCAAGTGCCAGATAGACAAACAGACAGACAAACAGACAGACAAACAGACAGACAAACAGGCGCACAGACAGTCAGACAGACAAGCAGACAGACAGACAGACAGTCAGAAAGACAATCAGACAGACAGACAAACGTAGTCGGGCTTCATAGATTCCAGCAATGTGACATTTACCGATGGCGTTCGTGTAGGACTTCATGGCCAACTCGGTTTGCTTCAATTCCACCTGTTCATGGCCGATCAACGTCCACACATGATGCAGGTCAGGGTTGTAGCGCAAGGCTCTGGAGAAATTATCTACGGCCTTGTCATGATCTCCGAGTAAGCCGTAGAAATTGCCTACAGGCACGACAATTCTAGTACTAGTAAGTCTCATTAGTACAGAGATATCCTGGAACCACATGAAGGGTAATTCGCGCCCACCTAACGCGATGCTGCACTCCGCGTTGTACCGGCCGGATTCCACGATATCATCCGCCAAGATACGCATCTTCACATGGTCGTCCAGAATGAACAGTAAATGGCTGTAGCTGTCGACATCGTTAAGACGCGCCGAACAGAACTGCCGTGCGGAGTCCATGAAACGCAACGAATTGGGCGGATCTGTCGAGGAAAACACGGAAAATAGGGAGAAAGGGAACGAAAATCCTACTGAATCCTTTCAAGTCATACCAGTGGTCATGACGAGTTTTCCCATGGCGTTGTTGAGATCGGGATTGCCAGCAAAGCCAAGGCGCTGAAACCGCTCGTAGCAGGAGAAGGCACGGTCAATCAGTCCGACATGCCCGTACGCCTTGCCCAGGAAGTACTGGTGAATCCAGTGATTGGGAAGCTGTGAAGCGACCCGAACGATCTATTCAAGAAAGACAGAATCGACATGGTCAATCAGACTTTCCGGGTGTATTTCTGTATTTCTGTCTGCCTCGGGCTGTCTGCCTGTATGTCTGTCTGTCTGTCTGCCTGTCTAGGTGATTGACTAGCTAGCTATCTATCTGCTGGTCTATCTGTCTGCTTGCCGGTCTGTCTAAGTATCTGTCTGTCTGTTTGTCTGTCTGTCCATTTGTATATCTGCTTGTTGGTCTGTCTGTCTGTCTGTCTGTCTGTCTGTCTGTCTGTCTGTCTGTCTGTCTGTCTGTCTGTCTGTGTCTGTCCATTTGTCTATCTGTCTGTCTGCTTGTTGGTCTGTCTAATTATCTGTCTGTCCATTTGTCTGTCTGGCGATCTGTTTATCTATCCGACTGACTGCCTGCCTGCCATTCTAGGAGTAGATTGAGGAAGGGATGCATCGTGAATCTCGGGCACTGACCACCCCTTACCTCAGCTCGGTTTTCCATACAGTCCGCTAGTTCCAACCAGGATTCGATGATTTTCGGTTCCAGTGAGATCGCCTCCACGAAAGTGTTAATAGCTTGGTCAATTTTCTTGAGATTCCGTAGGAGTTTTCCGTACCTTAAAACGGACCAATTTGTTTCGTTTCTCACATTATTTCCTTCTGAATGAAGTGTTTCCGCAATCCAGCTCGGCCCTGTGGAGTGAGCACTCACAGAAAAAAGAGTGCACCGTCTCCAGGCGTGGGACGCAATCTTCGGATATGACCGGCAATCTCCTGAGAAAGCTTCTCTTGCTGTCGCACAAAATGTGCATCGCCGGAAACTAAAAGGACGAACAAAAAACAACGTCCAACCAAAGGGGTCAATATGTGGAGGAAGAACTGTCATCGTAACGTACCGCTAGCTTCCGCGTCACTCTGATGGAGAGAGCGGATCCGTAAGAGATGCTGTAACAAATTCAAAACGCATCCTGTTCAAACTCATTTGCAGATAGATATTTGTAAATACAGCTGACGGAGAAATTTGCTACGGTTCGTCAGCCGTTGATTGATTTGGTGCCCCAAGGTACGTTTAACATTGCCAGGTTGGCAAATGAACGGTTGATTGAGTGCTTGATTGACTGAAGTTAACACTGATAGGCAAGAGGTTGATTGATTGATAAATTTGAAACATTGCACTTGACTGGCTAAAGTGTCGATTGATTGATTGATTGATTGAGCAAACTAAAACGTTGCACTTGACTGGCCAAAGTATCAATCAATGCTTTTCCATTATGCACGTACAACACTAAATCAATCAACGCCTGGTGAACCGGAGCAAGTTTCTCCGCCAGCTGTAGCTCGCAAGTCGCAATGCCATGACCAAGCCCGAAGATGTTCACATACCAGATACTTCGCATAGTAATACAGGAAACGAAGGACCGGAATAGTCTCAATTTTTTCTTCTGCCAGTATCCAAGCCTCCTTGTAATTTTGCAGGATCATGGCGCCGCTCACCGAATACAGCAGCCCATCTAACATATCCTACAGCCAGCATAATCAACCAATCAATCAAAGGCTAGCAATGGAAATTCTGAATCGATAATACTTTACTAACTCATCAATCAAGCAAGCGAGTTGTACGACAAAGTTTTACTTGTACCGTTTGAGCATCCGGTTCCCGGGCGGCTGCCACCAGCGGCGTACTACTGGCATACGGCGGCGGAAGGAACGGCATTTTGAACACGGAAAGTGGTGTGGAGTTGATTGCCGGCGACCGCCAACGGGAAGTGGAAGCGCGATGGTTCTGTTCTTGCAGTCCATTTTTAGTCGTCCTGGAATCCGAAATGGCGTCTTTCAGCTCTTTAAACGACAACAACGCTGTCGAAGCCCTGAAATTAATTTAAAAATGTAGAAAATTAAAAAGAATTTCTTTTTGAAAAGTAAAATTACCATTGGCTGCTTGAATTGAGGTGATATTTGGCACACAAGATACACGCTTGCTGAAGATCGCTTTTAACGGCGTCCGCCGACCACGATGCGGTTCCTCCTCCCGCAATCTGCGCCATACTCGAAAACTGCTTCAAAGAATAAGAGGGCTGATATCGCGTTCACTGATTTTCAATTTGAGCAATTTCAATGTCACCTCCGGTGACGCGGAAGAACTTCTGGCGCTTAGTTAAAGTGGAATTTCAATTGATCTCAAGTCTCACTCAGTTTTACTATTGTTGTGGTTTTGGTTGGAGTGTGCAAACGTGCACTGCGCACTGCGCATCGGCGGTCGCCGTCCGTACTATACACCTGTCGGGTAGTAGAGACCACGCAAACATCATTGGAAGAAAAAAATCCAATTGCCCACGCCATACAGGTTCCCTAGTAGGAGAAGTCTGTCGTAGACTTGTATTGTAGGCTCAGGTTTTACCCAGTCTGGGCCATACTTTACTGGTTTCTGGACTTGGAATTTTCTCGATCCCTATAAAGGATCCCTGTGCACAGTATTTAATTTTACTGTGTGCGAAGTGTGGTAGCCGTAGCCTGGGGCCTTTTCATAGAAGAATGAATCAGATGTAATTTCCAAAATTATTATTATTATTATTAATTTCCAAACGATGAAGGGAGAACGAAGTTGGTTTTAAACGAATGTAAACAAACAGGGTACCGGACACAGTCAAAGGGTACCGAACCAACCTTAGGGTATCTAACCTGTTAAGGGTACCGAACTTACCGAACTTACCGAACGGTACCGACACGGCCAAGGGTACCGAACCGTTCTAAGATATGATAGTTTTGGGATGAGTTAGACGGACGAATAGAGTTACTTCAGAGCTGAACAAATTAGGTCAGGGCCTGCTGGCTGGTCGACCTATCGAGTAGCTCGACCCTCACGGTAGCTATCCTTCCGTACGGCTAACTCATCAGAATTTGAAAGAATGCGATATCCTAGGTTGGTTCGGTACCCCTGGCCGGTTCGGTACCCCTGGCCGGTTAGGTGCCCCTAGCCGGTTCGGTACCCCTGGCCGGTTAGGTACCCCTAGCCGGTTCGGTACCCTAGCCGGTTCTTTTTTTGAGAACCTTCTTTATCAATATTATAAAGAGTGCAGGGTGCCGGTAAAGGGTACCTAACCGGCCAGGGGTACCGAACCGGTACAGACGGTATAGCACAGACGGTATCACAAATTCAGTGCCTCAAAAAATTTCCAAGTACTGGAACCATGCAGAAAGCCCAGGTGTTATTTAGCGTCTGGGTGGGTGCTACACCGCGAATGGGCAAGGATTTTTTTCTTCCAATGATGTTTGCGTGTAGAGACCGAGCAGTTGACGGTCCGCTCCATTCTAATCAGGAGTAGGTCTATTGAACTTTCGGAAAAGTCTGACAGGGTCGGTCTGATAACGGAGCGATCAGTCAGGGGTGATGGTCACTTCGGCGTGCAGCTCGACAGGGTCGGTCTGATAAGGGACCGATCAGTCAGGGGTGATGGTCAATCCGGCGTGCAGCTCGACGGGGTCGGCCTGATAACGGACCGATCAGTCAGGGGTGATGGTCAATCCGGCGTGCAGCTCGACGGGGTCAGCCTGATAAGGGACCGATCAGTCAGGGGTGATGGTCACTTCGGCGTGCAGCTCGACGGGGTCGGCCTGATAAGGGACCGATCAGTCAGGGGTGATGGTCAATCCGGCGTGCAGCTCGACGGTTAGTCCCGATGGCGAACGGTAACATTCCTTGTGAGAATTAAACAGTTTCAGACCCACATAAGGTGATATTCTTGTCGGTTCGCCTCCTCTTGGCCGAATCCTTTCAAAGAGTTTATGCGATAGCCTGTTTTTGTTTTCGGCGCAATATCGACATCAATGTTCTTGACTGTACAATACGTACAACTATGTACCGGCAATAGGACAAGGGATCATAACTCATGATTGATTGTCTTAATTAACTTGCCGTAAAAGTAAAGTGTATTTATTAATTCATTTTGTGATTATAGATACGCAATAGATTGCATTAGTCGATAAACTGGTAGTCCGTTTACGTCTACGCAGGATGTTTCAATGTCTGAGTCTCAACTTGTTTCCCCGTCTGCCTGTTTGCCTATCAGTTTGTTAATCGGTCTGTTTGTCTGTCTCTCTTTATGCTTGTCTCTTTGTCTGCATATCTGTCTGTTTGACGTTTTTCCGCTTTGTTTGTCTCTTTGTCTTTCTGTCTCTCTGTTTGCCTGTCTGCTTGTCTGCTTGTCTGCCTACCTGCCTGTCTGTCTGTCTGCCTGCCTGCCTGTCTTTTTGCCTGCTTCCGTTTGTCTGTTTGACTATGTGGCTTTTTGTCTGTCTCTCTGCCGGTAATTTTCCCTGACTGTCTGTCTGCGTCCGTGTCTGCACGTTTGCCGGTCTATCTACCAGTCTGCCTATCTGTACGTTCTATTAACCACATGTCGTCCGCGTCTTCCTCATATTTGCAGCACTATAATTTTCCTTTTGCATGTCTAGACTGATCGGTTCTAACGACCCGTCGTTGCACAAGAAATGACTACAGACACCGGAACGGAAGTCTGCGTCCCGGTGCTACTCGTCGAGATCACCGTCAAGGAGTATGTCCCCGCAGCGAGTCCAGTCGTGGCCGTGATGACTCCGCCGCTACCGATGCTGAAGTTGTTGCTGCCGAAACCGATGGAGTAAATGGAGTTATTCGTCGCACTGACCGTGCCCACGGTGTTGGTGCAACCCGTCTGGGTGAGCGCATAACTGGTCTGACTAAATACGGGAAGAATGGGCGTAACCGTGACCGTTGCCACCGTCGAGGTGTAAGGAAGCCCCGTTAGGGGGTCAATTATTAGCCCGGTCGTGTAAGGGTAGTAGCTGGAGGAATACGGTGAGTACGGGTTATACGTGGAGCCAGAGTTGTAAATGGTTCCGGTACATGTGGCCGTCGTCCCGGTGCTGTAGTAGGGGTAGCCCGTCTGTGGGCATTGCACGGAGACAGGTACGGCACTTGATGTCCCGGTGTTGTAGTAAGGGTAAGTGGATATCCCTGCGCAGTGACGAGAAACAAATATTCGCTCAGTTCAAATTAGTTCACTCATTTTGTTGCCTCTTGTGCGTTGTAATCTTTAGTAACTCCGCGTAACGAATTAGTAGCTACGCATTAGTAGCTACGCATTAGTAGCCCCTTACCTGTGTTATATGGATACGTGGATCCGGTGTAATAGGGATAGGTGGTACCGGTGGAGTAAGGGTTATAGGTGCCGGTGTTGTAGGGATAAGTCGTTCCGGTGGAATAAGGATTATAAATGCCCGAAGTGCCGCTGGTGCTTCCGCAGGTGGTTACAAACTGACTGATCGTTCCGGTGTACACGTACGTGGACCCGTTGAAACACAACGAAGTCTGCCGTTTCGATCGTCCTGCCGCGAGTCTGGCTTTTAACCGTTCCAGCAAGTCGGTACGTCGGGTGATGCGACTACCGACTTGCTGACTGGACACTGCAAAGCTTACTGGAACTAGAAGAGGCAGCAGAAATGCAACAAGCAGCAGCGCTGCAGTCCTAATCGATCCCATTTTGCAGTTCGAATCCAATCCCGAATTGATTGATCCAATGGCATGAATTGTGCACAGTGAACACGTAAAAAATGGTCATGCAAAATTACACAATGCCTGACTGACGTCCTTCCAGTTCGCCACGCTCCTTTTTATTACAGTCCAACTTCCATTTGAAAATATAAGGCTTTGCTCTATGCAGCATGTTTTGGCAGTGAAAACAGTTATAACAAGAAGGAAAATGGTGTACGACGCACGTGGTGAGGAATCGCATTCAATGAGTTCTTGGTATGGTTCATATAGAAGTCTGCACGCGGGATGCGCAATTGTTACTTACGCTATTAATCGTGAAAGACGAGTCGTGTTTCTATAGAGCTCTTTCATTGTTCGTTAGAAGAGTTTTTACCGTTGGGGTTATCCCTGATAGGTGACAGTGCGTTCTTTATCATTCATCATAACACACGCTTTGAACATGCGACAGGCGTTAAGATGTTATGCCGACTCGACTTTAAATGGGTGTTTTTTTTGCAAAGACCTCAAGTGTCATGACGAAGGTCAACATTCGCCTTATCCCAAGTACGGATGACTGGTAGTATCCTAAACGGATGACTTCGTGATACCTTGCTTTTTCGCCTCATCATACGATGCGAGATATCGTTGCAATCTAGCTTCGACGGAGTTTCCCATGCAAGGTGGTGCAATTAGCACGATGAAGGCGCCATCCGGTGGCCGTAGCTGACCAACGGCATACGGAAGGTCTCCCATTGTACAAAAGGTCTTCCCCTGCACAGGAGGTCTTCCCCTGCACAGGAGGTCTCCCACTGTCCAGGAGGTCTCCCACTGTCCAGGAGGTCTCCCACTGTGAATGATGGGAATGGGTAAATCGAGCTTATGTATGGGGACACTAAGCGACAATAATTCATAATTTATAAAATAGGCAGAGATACAAGTAAAGGTTCCTATTATCTCCTGCAGAGACTTCTGGAAGTCGATTGCATGTCTCGTGAATCGGTGGAAAGCCTCATGAATGATCTATAAAATATGACAAAAAGCGCCCCCTCTCCCCATTTTGGAATGGTACCGACAATACAAGAGATGCCTTTAATTATTCCCTGTATCATGGTAAGAAAAAAAACACCTTATGGTGGGTGATTAATGTACTTCAGCAGGGTGGGTGTGTTAAAGGTGAGCTAAATTCGTGGGATTCTTGAGCGGAAATACGGAACGTGCACGCATCTACAGATTATTGTGATGTTAAAGTCAGCTGAGTCCTCGTAAATTGGATTAGCTAAAATGTGCATCTAACACACTGTAAATAGTTCCGCCAGGTTGTTAAAAGAAAAATTTCAACATGGGATAATCTGCGGCCTTAATGTGAAATGTAACTGTCCTACTATCTTATCGGGAGAAATAAATAAGGCGTACTTAAACTTTAGTTTTCACTAGGTACGGACAGCATGCACAGCTACGTGTAGGTGCAAGCACACGCTACACTTCGTCGGACTAAAGGTGAAAAGCAGAAGCGGTGTATGAAAATGGAGTAATTCCCACTCTTATTTGTTCTGGAATCAAATAGGAACTGTTTAAGGATCTTTCATATCGGAAGCTGATTTTCACGATAATTTTTTATTTGTTTTGAAATGGCGGATCCCACGAATCACTACGAAAAGGTGGCAGATTTAGTGGTGGAGCGGCACAGACACGAACTGAACGAAATCAGTCAAAAGATCTGGAAGACTCCGGAAGTTGCGTTTGAAGAGCACTTTGCGCATGACTTACTCACCGGTTTTCTGGAAGAACATGGTTTCAGTGTAATTCGACATTGGAAGAAAATAAGGACTGCCTTTTGGGCGGAATTTCACAGCAAAAACTACCAGCCGGATCTGCACCCAACCGTCGCACTGCTTTGCGAGTATGATGCCCTGCCGGAACTTGGTCATGCCTGTGGACACAATTTGATTGCTGAGGTCGGAAGACAACAAGCTCCAACACTTCATTTGGACATTTCTTTCGGGGCGCATTTTTTTGAAATTTTGAAAGTTTTTTCTGTGTTTTAGACAGCAGTTGCAGCGGCTTTGATATTGCAGGCCGTACTTGGAGGAGTTGGGAATGATTATTTCATTCAAGGGAGGGTACGTTTATGTCTGTCTGTATGTCTATCTACCTATCTACCAGTCTGTCTGTTTGTCTGTTGGTCTGTTAGTCTATCTGCCTGACTGACTGTTTGTCCGTCTGTCTGTCTGTCTGTCTGTCTGTCTGTCTGTCTGTCTGTCTGTCTGTGTTTATGTCTGTCTTTCTATCTGGTCTAGCTGTCTGCCTGTCTGTCTGTATGTTTGTTTGTCTGCCTCCTTATGCCTTTCCGCCCATTTGCTCCGTTTTGCGTAGGTTGCAATGAAACCCAAATAATACATCGTTTGCAAGTTTTATTAGTTTATTTAATATTTTTCAATCATGTTACAACCTACCACATGCTTGTGTTAGGTTATCGTGTTGGGCACTCCGGCCGAGGAAGACGGAGGAGGTAAAGTGCTCCTAATACGGGAAGGAGCGTTCACTGACATAGACTTTGCCATGATGGTTCACCCCTGGGGATTGAACGACCTCGAGCCGGTGGTACTCGGCATGACTGATGTACAGTATGCTCTGATGCTTAATTACTCATAAAAAAGTAGTCGCCTTAAATTGATAATGCTGGCCATAGTGCAAGGTGGATTTTTACGGAAAAGCGGCTCACGCAGCGTGTGGTAAATGCGATGCCTTGTTCCTTTTGTTCCTTCCTCAAGATTCGAGCTTGCTTTATTGTAACAAAGCGTTGCTGCGGGACGTGTATAGGGCCATGGGAGGGTCTCAACGCAATGGATGCTGCAGTGTCGAGTTACGAGATGGTCGCTCGTTTTCGGCAGCAGATGCAACATGACTGGCGATTGAGTTGCATCTTCTGGAACAGTGGGACTCGATCCACAAGCATCCCGAACTGGACGACGTGTCGGTATGATGTCCGCGCATTGACTCTCTCCGATCTCAACTATCTCAAGGGCAAGCTGGTGGAATTTTGCAATGCCGCGGCTAAAGCAACTGGTACGGCTATTCTTATGGGCAGTACAAACAAACAATTATTTTTGGATCATTATGTTTTTATTATTTCCGCGTAATGTCTGTGCACACTGTACCGCATGCAGGTTGTACTGTGAAATTTGAATGGGCTGAGGCACCCTACTCCGGGATGATGCACTCCTCCGTGATGAGCCAATTATATCGGAAAATTGCTGCAGCCAAAGGTGCGCCTCAAAATTATTCAGTTTAATTGATCGTTTACAGGAGCGGTTTTTTTCAATGAACCCAATAGGCGTGGTTTATCCGGATAATGTGCCGGCTTTCAACGGTTCAACAGACATGGGAGATGTCTCACTGGTTGTGCCAAGCATCCATCCTGGTTTTTACATTGGACAGCCTCTGCTGATCCACACTGCCGACTTTCAGCGCCAAGCGGGATCGATGGAAGCTCAAGAGCCCACATTGACAGCGGCTAAAACGTTGGCTTTAACCGCGGTCGAGCTCTTTCTTAGCGATGAACTTCGTAAACGGGCAAAGGAAGAGTTCATGACCAGGAGGAAGCAGTTTGTCGGATGACTTATCGGGAAACAGCCACGGTCGAATCAACTTTGAGATGAAATTTCCCTTCCTTTGTGTGTCATTAAATACTACTGCGTGGATTCCCCCCCCCCTCAGGCAAAGACCTTCTTCCATGGGCAATTACAATTATTGTGAATTATATGTGGTGACTGTTATTCGGAATTATTCATTTGTCAGAGTATTGGAATTAAATCAATATATTGCATATGTTTTTGTAAACGGGAGTGAGTCACCCTTTTTTATGCCTAATAATAGTCAGTAGCGATGCAGAAGAGCGGGACTCTGCACCAGCAATGGGTAGGACAATCGGTCGAAGGTGTGTGTGCTTAGCCAGTGCTGGCATAGAACTCTAAACACCCAGATGGAGTGACGGACGATTCGTTTCCTAAAGGGTCCGTCACTCTCTCGGCCTAGAATTTTATCAGTCTCAAAGCTGGTCCACCACACGCTCCGTTGAAACTCGGATCGAAATGGAAAAAACAACTTTTATTTTACTTAATAGTAGTACGAGTATAATGTCACTAATACAGCTCAGATTGTAACCTGCATAACTAATGAGACGGTGGCTTAGGTCCCGCTGCAGGACTCGCTGGGGCAGCGACGGCTGCTGGTGGCGGGTTCGCTGGTGCTGCTGGAGCTGGCGTGGGTGGAGGCTTCGCTGGTGCTGCTGGAGCTGGCGTAGGTGGAGGCTTCGTTGCCGGTGCTGGTGTAGGCGCTGGCGGCTGGGTAACCGGAGCCTTAGTTGTCGGTGGATGAGTCTCTTGAGCTTTTGTCGTTGGAGGATGAGTTTCTGGGGCTTTCGTCGTTGGAGGACGGGTCTCTGGAGCTTTCGTCGTTGGACGTTGAGTTTCTGCAGCTTTCGTCGGAGGAGGACGGGTCTCTGGAGTTTTCGTCGTTGGATGCGTCGTTGCCGGGGGTTTAGTGGTGGCCGAAGTCTTGGCCGAAGTCGTGGAATCGGCTGTTTTCTTTGCCGAACTGGCTGTCGATGTTTCAGACTTGGTTGATGCTTTATGTGTGGCAGTACTCAAGGCTGTGATTCCCTTCTTTTCCGTCGAACTTGACGTGGTCAGCTTCGTGGACGATTTCTGAGTGGAGGCAGTAAGTCGCGGTCGGTCTGTTGTCGGTCTACCTGACTGAGCAGTGATATTAGCTGCCTTTCCTCCATCTAAGGATTTCGGTCGAAACGTGCTTCGTCCACGTGGATTTCCGACGGATGAGTTGGAGGAACCACTTTGGCCCCTGACCAGCGTTCCATTGGTCTTTTGTTTATTCGGATTCAGGAACGTACCTATTGAACTGTTCGTTTTGCGCACTGTTCCTTCCACCGATGCGTTGGCCAAATCAGTGGAGAATCGACCGTACGCTCGGTTTGCCGTCGGCGTCTCACGGTCCAGTTCCTTTGTTCCTTTTGCGCCAGTTGTTCTGTTTGTTTTTCGAGCCGTGTTCGCGACTGACTCTTTGTTCCTTTCGGACAGCTTGCTGTTGGTTCCTTTTTTGTTTTCAGACAGCTTGCTGTTGGTTCCGCTTGTTATATTACTGTGAACCTTCGAACTGCTCACCCCATTCCTTGAGGAACCGGGATTTTTCTCAGGGGTTTTCTTCGAGGAAGAAAAACCGGCAAGTTTTCCGCTCTGACTCTTTGCTGCATTACGGGTAGCAGTAGTTTTAGCCTCCCCAATCTTCGTTTCCGTCTCACCCGTGTCAGTCCCCTCACCCGTGTCGGTCCCTTCACCCGTGTCTGCCTCATCCTCGTCGTTCGAATCCTCCTCGCCGTCCGCGGCACTTGGCGTACCAGCTCCGTTAAGTGGCGTACCTTGAACCACCTTGCCGGAATTTCGATCGACCGGAATTCCAGTTATAGCGGCGCTGATTGAAGATTCCGCATCATCAAGAACGGTTTCTGGAGCCGCTGCCTCACCACCACCCTCGCCACCACCACCCTCGCCACCACTACCCACCGGTATGCCTGTGATAACCCTTCCGAGAGCCCCTGCACCGGCTGCCACAGGAGCTCCCTCCACGGGAACTCCGGCAATCACCGTCCCAATCGGTCCGTCCGTCCGCGGGACTCCCACAATGATCCGTCTGGTAGTCGCTTCAACCGGCTCTGCCGCTTCCGGCGCCTCGATCTCAAACTCATATTCCACTTCTGTGGCCTCCGGTTTTTTCGTGGTAGTGGCGGCCGGAAGTTTTATCAAAACCTTGACTTTTTTCGCTTCGGCTTTCTCCTTGGCTTCCGGCTTCTCCGTCTCAAATTCGTACTCGTATTCGAATTCCACGGGCTCAGCGTTTTTAATTTTGGGGGCTTCTTTAAAAAGAAACGTCACCTTCTTCGGTTCCGTCGTTTCCTTGGCTTCGTGTTTCGCTTCTGCTTTTTCTGCTGGTTTCTCTGCTTCTTTCGCTGCCTCTGGCTTCTCGGCTTCTTTCGGCTTCTCTGCCTCTCCCGCCTTCTCGGCTGGTTCCGGCTTTTCCGCTGCTGCTTCGGCTTTCGCGGGTTCCCCGGCCTTTTCAGTTCCTTCCGCCGTTTTGGCTCCCTCCGATTTCTCGGCTCCTCCTCCTGCCTTTTCACTTTCCTTCGCTTTTTCGGCGCCCTCTGGCTTGAAGCGACAATACGAAAGCCCCACCAAGCCAGGGCAAATGGTGGACTCCATGCAGGCCAGTCCGATATCGCCGAATGTTTTGACGCAATCCTCCGCGTCAATACAAGGCTACGAGAGAAACATTAAACCAATTTGTGACCTGTCACATACGATACAAATGTCTGATGTAATGTAGTTGTTTCGCGTCCGACACTTGTGGGGTACCCTACCGATCGAAGGAATTCCGTGCAGATACATCGCTTTTCCGTCTTAATCATCAGGGTTTCATCCTTCTTCTGCGGTACTCGAACAGTTTGGCAGGTCGTGCCGGGGTCCACACAATCGGAATTGGTCTTGCAAGTGATCAACAGATCCTTATCCGCTCCTCCTGCCAAAAATAGTCAAATTCTAATAAGAACACTACCCCAAAACGAAAAAGTCTCTCGTTGCATATAAAAGCACGCATTTTCTTACTTACCTTCCGCGGCACCTTCCGCAGCACCTTCCGCGGCACCTTCCGCTGCACCTTCCGCAGCACCTTCCGCGGCACCTTCCGCAGCACCAATTTGATTCCGCCTTCCACTCAGCAGACATGCCATCGTTAAGACTATCCCAAATTTCATGGTACCAACGTGATATCAAAAACCAACTCTTTCTCATAACGTAATTCATGAAGTCGGGTATTCACCGAACCATCGTTCGTATATACCGAGGACTATGGTGCAACCGTTACATCTAGAGCGGTTGGAAAGGCGGCATCCGGATGACGAAGTCGTTTCGTGAAATCGGACTCCGACGTTGGTTTCTGTTGGTTTGAAAGTTACAGTTCCGTGAAGCTCCCCCCCCCACACACACACACACACCCACACACACACACACACACACACACACACACACACACACACACACACACACACACACCCACACACACACACACGGTTATGGGAACGTGAGGTCAAACATGGGTCAGTACGTCTTCATGCCGCAACGTTTGCACTGGCTTCCTTCCATGTGCTGTGAATGCGCGACTACGAAAGCTGATTCACGTGCACCGTAACAGCAGCACATGGCAAAAGCCATGGCAGCTTACGTTTTCCCGTACGCGGTTGTGGTTTCGGAGTACCCATAGTACGCGTACTACAGCTGTGCCGAGGTTTCTTTGCGTGTCGTTGTTTGAGTTTTGGCATGCCGTGTGGGACATACCAAACACCAAATTTTCAAATTCCACCTTGTCGCTATTCCTAAGATTGTTAAAGTTATCATTGTACCAAAATTAATAAATGAGTGACTAATGATATTTAGCACTCTGTAGTACAATTTTTGTTCTCAATAAACCGGTCAACGCCCACTTAGAAAAGAAATAAGAAGCCAGATGTCCCACACAGCTTAGCAAAATCCAAACAGCAACCCTCGAAGTAGCCCCGGCACAGCTGTGTGGTAGCGGCAAGGGCTCGTTTAGGGTCCTTAGTCCTTATACGTCGAAGCCAGGACCCTTCATGGTAGAGGGCCAAGGGGTGAACAGAGCGGCAAAATGCATTTCTTTCAAAGTTAAATCTCAATTTCGAACTACCGTTCCTGATCATTTTGATGTAGGGGGGGGGATGATTTCCAAGGGCCCCCCAGCATTTCAAAACATTTTCAAGTTAATTTATTCTATTAAAAAAATTGAGGTTCAGTGGGGTCTAACGTCATTTCGCTATTAATAACTCGCAGACTAAAAGCATTCAATAAAGCCTTAATTTGATAGAAAACTGAAGTTTCTGAAAATGTTTTGAAACTCCAGAGAGCCCTTGGAAATCACGCCTCCGTCTCACCCCTTCGTTTCAGAATGATCATTTAAGCAGAATTTTAGATTCAATTTTGAAAAAAATGCTCTTTGCTCCTTTGCTCACCCCTGACCTTACCATAAGGGGTCATGGTTCCGATTTGTACGGTAAGGACCCTAAACGAGTCCCGGTTAAAATAAGCGACAGAATTTAATCTAACGGAGGGTCCCGGAAATGGGCAAAAGGGGCGGGGCAGGGAGAGTACTTGAACAATCAATCAATCAACTCAGTTCCGATTGCTCCGGAGCTCCGTTGGTTGATTGGTTGATTGTTCAAGTATTCCCCCTGGCCCGCCCCTTTTGCCCATTTCCGGAATCCTCCATTGGATGAAATTCTGTCGCTTACTGTAGTACGGTCTCTGCAGTTGCAAAGTTGCAGACAACAATGTGGCAAAAAATGGTAAGAATTGATAGAATTGATAGAGTGGTACTGTAGTGCCACGATTGTAACGGTCGGTTCTTACACTTGGGCAACGCACTCGGCCTGTGTGTGATGGCTAAGCGCCAACTCATGACAGAGGCGCGTGTGACGGAGGCGGGGCTTAACCGACCGTCATAATCGTGGCACTAAAGTAATTTCAATGCAGAACCTACCGTGATCTCTCGATCTCAAAGGACACTTTTTTGCCTTACCAGTTAATTTGATCCCACCCCGGATCTTATCTGTTCATCACCGTTTGCTATTGTTTACGTGCAATCAATTAATCAACTGATTGAATGTGTGCGTCAAGAAATTCCGCTTAATCAATCAATCAATCGCTGCTACGTTGGGCTTAAATTTCGACCAATCACGACACAGGGAATCCGATTGAACAGTCAACCGATGCCTGGAAGAGGTGGGGCTTAACTGCCTTGAGATCTGGAGATTACGGTACTGCATGCACCGTGCATTTACGACCGCGTTGTCATCGACGATGGAGGAAACCCCAGCAAGGCGAAAACCGTCCTTGAGGCTTTCTAAATATCGACACGTTCGGAGAGACTTTTTTTTGGATAGTCCTCAACTCTACATGTGTCTTATGTCTGTCTGTCTGTCATGTCTGTATGTTGTGTCTTCGTCGGCCCGCTGTCCACTTTATGAGCGAGAGCACATGTGCACTTCACGCGCGCGCACACTGTCTATGCGCACTGCACAATATTAAACTGCACACTGCGCAATTCATATGATCATACGCAAACAGGTTTCTTTTTCACATTTCTTGTCTCCGAGGATCTTCCAACAGGTCCCTGGAAATTCGCGACCGACCATTATCCCGTTCTCGAATTGGATCAGGAAACGTCTCACGTCGCTGATCACGACCAGGCAGGTGCTTTTTTCCCTGGAAGAAATAGCCGCCTCAGCCACTCATCGATTTGACGTGGTGGATAAAAGCAATAAATAAATTATCGCTCATTTCCAGGCACATTGATAGAAAGGCGATAGGTTGATTGATTGATCAATTCGCCTTGCTCATTTCCAGGCACATTGATAGAAAGGCGATTGGTTGATTGATTGATCAATTTGCCTTGCTCATTTCCAGGCACATTGATAGAAAGGCGATAGGTTGATTGATTGATCAATTTTCCCTGCTCATTTCCAGGCAGTGATTATGACCAGGCCGAACAAAGTCCAGACAACGCTTCGCCGTCCCGCTCCCCCTTCCCCCATCGCTCTGGACACCTAAATTTGTATTCCCAACATCAGGCGGCACATCTTCGGGATTTCTTGTTGCCAGTGAAGATGGCAACCCCGGAGAATGCGTTTCGCGAGAAGATCAAAGGTAAGCGGGTTATAGCACAGTATACATACAGTAGAATTGGGAGTTTTGGCAACAGCCAATCAATAGACGACGTCGAGAGGAATTGGTTTAGAAAAATTTCGGTGATGAAAGTCAAAACTGGGGGAGATATGGCAGTTCCAAGTCGGGGCACAATCAATCAATCAGCCATTATAATCCCGTGCGCAGTGCACGGGGTGCAACACAAAGTGCGCAACGTACTCAGGAACGTAAGCGTAGACGCAGATCAGTCCGTTCTTGTTGATTCTCATTTTTGGAATGACTCTGTAAACAAGATTGAAATAGTTACTTGATAGCTAATTTGGAATTGCGGCAACGATGTATGAAGTGGAGATTGATCGAATAATCCATAAATCAAAGTACAGTAATTTCTCATTCAATGGTTCAGTTGATTGTTGTATTGGCGCACATTTTATTAACTGAAATTTTACTACATAATTGATTGATCCGGCCCATTGCTTGATTGATTGAGGGACTATTTTGATTTGCACAGGCACAATTACCACCTCGATTCATTTGCAGCTTACTGCCTCTTTGTTACTTTTTTGTCTTGTCATTTTTTTTCCAGATGTTTTAATGCAGAAAGACGAACTGGAGACGCAGCTGCAGGCGGCGGCGGATGCCGCGAAAAATAAAGACGACTTAACGAAATTAATTAACACGATTGTAAGTGTTCGTTTTAACTTTAACCACAGCTAGACGCTGAAGATCCAGCTGCTCTGGGTTTTCCCTTATTCATTACCGTTTTTTCGGAAAAAGAAAAAGCTGCAGAAATTACTGGCTGACATGGTAAATGACATGGAACACAAGTGAGTCAAGTCTCGGGCATCGCTTGATCGGACTGTTTTTGGATTGCTTTCCTATTTTCACTGTCAGTGTGTTTGCTATAACTATGAGTTTCACAGAAGCGATCATCGAAGCTTCGAATAACAATATTTCTCTTTTTTTTATCATTTGCTTACAGATCGGTTGCTTTAGACGGTTCCATCAACAAGGCCGCGCCGAAGAAGCCGACGCCTCCTGCCCTCACGACTGCAGCGCCCCCTG
>LRSR01003848.1:0-28820 GCA_001579985.1 Hypsibius dujardini
GATGCGGATCGACTCCAAATTGAATTTGGTGTGGGAAAGTGTTAAAACACTTGTTTTAAATGCATGTTTCAAAATCTACATTTTTTACAGTGAAAATCAAGGAAAATATTGAGCTTTCAATCAATCAAGCACCTGTTCACAGCACAACCTCGCTGGGAAGTCTTTTTCTGCCTTATTCTTTTCTGAAACCGGTAATGTGATTTCCACGCGGAGACCCCAATGATAAATCACGATAAATATGCAGCTGTTTGTAAAAAAAAACTCACGCCGATCGGGAGGGAAAATCTCCATTACTTCCCGAGTTAGACTTACCCGTCGTCTAGATTTTATTCGACTATAAAAACGCACAACTTACTCGTTTCGCAGTGTGGCATTTCTTTGTACGCAGGTTCGAATCCAGCGCTTGTGAGCCCCTTGAATTTGACCTTCACGGACCTTTAGCTTAGAAAAAGGATGACTAGACGCCTAATAGACTACACTCCTTATACCTTAGTTGTTTTGTTTTCCTCACACGTCAATGACCATTCCGCTTTCATAGCTTATAGGCCTTATATGACGCAGTCTTATGGAGCAGAGGGAGGGACATCGAGCTCAACTTAGATGGCCAGTGGATATCAGAGAAGAATAATCCAGACAAAGACCCTTTAGTTGCGTTCTGGGATCACTTTAAATATCTTAATTTTTAGCCATCCACTTCGAAGTCTAACTGTACTGTAGTACCGCCTCCAGAGTATATGGATGTGAATTGCTAGAACAGCAGCGATGACCGCTCTACAGCGGCCCGTATCGATGATTGGTACACATCACGCATCAAGACTTATTCCTCTATAATTTACGCCTGATATGCATAGGAGAATGCACTTTTATTAAAAATATTTCGACAGCTGTTGCCTCGCCCGAATTTTCTCAATGATGCGAAGCTTCTAAAACGCGAGCTTAGCACAGCTAAAGAACCTGGGAAGACATTTTCCAGAATCACAATGGCCTTCAAGGTTGAAGGGGGGGGGGCGGAGGGTTCAAGGCGATGTTAAATGTACTAGTGCATACAGTTCGAGGCATAAATTTACACATTTTCCATCCCGAAACAGCTTCCAAAAAAGGGGGTTGTTCACGAATATCCATACATTTCTCTTACACACAGAAAATTTGGCATGCACAGCATTAGAAAAATTAAGCCTTCTTCCAAGACTCTACTTTTAATCTGCTCGTTTCATTGTTTGCTTCTTCATTGAACCCTATCCCTGTTGGACCGATAATCGAAATTTATTGGTGATTCGTTTCGTATGTGTGGTGAGATGCTGAAAATTTGAGCATTTAATAATCTCCCTACGATAACGTCTGACAGAGCCATATCCAGAGACACGCAGGTAAAGTGATTCCACGTCGGCAGTTTCACAAGCATGCAGCGTTCTGAGTAATGAATATGGAGAACTTTTAAACGTAGACACTACTAAACACGTTGTAATTGACTGTAACTGTCATTGAATTCTCTGAAAATGTCAGACGACGTCGTGATAGGCGTCCATCTTGGGATTACAAAGAGCTGTTTTGCTGCTTACAAAAACGGCAAGGCATTTCCCATTGTCGATGACGTTGGATCAATCACAACTCCATGTTATGTCGCATTTGAAAATGGTGGCTTTATTGTCGGAAACGAGGCCAAAGAGAACGCCCAATGGAAACCGAATAACACTGTTTTTGGAATTAAGCGAATCATCGGTCGACGGTACGAAGAAGACGAGGTGATGTTGAGCAAAAAACACTGGCCGTTCGAAGTCGTGAACAACGGAGGATTCTCGGCTGTCCAGTTATCCTATGACGGAGAAGTGAATATCTTCACCCCGGAGGACATTATTGCCGAAATTTTGAAGGTTTTGAAAGCAGTTGCCGAGAATTTTCTGATATCCCTGTTAAGAGGGTTGTACTCACCGTCCCCGCTTACTTCGCTGACAGGCAGAGAGAGGCCACTCTGCTAGCAGGGCAAAAGGCCGGTCTCGAAGTGCTAGGCGTGATCAACGAACCGATCGCTGCGGCAAAAGCTTATGGCGCCCAGAAGCAAGTAGAACGCAGCAGCATCATTTTGGTGTTTGACTTTGGAGATAGGTCTCTGGACGTCACTATCCTACTTGCCAAGGGTCTGATGGAATTTCACGTTTTGGCCGCTGAACATATTGAAGAGTTCGACGAAGAAGATTTCGTTCAAAGGCTAATGGAGAAGTTGGTGGCGGATTTCGAACGGGATAACGGACCGGGATTATCGCAAAATATTTCAGCGCTCGCTCGCGTCCGTCGGGAAGCAGAACACGGAAACCGAACACTGTCACACGCCCAGCGGAGCAACTTTGCCATTCAGTCATTGCACAATAAGAAGCCGCTTAACACGGTCCTTACGCGGGAACAGTTTGAGGAGGTTTGCAGCGATCTGTATCCCAAGGTGTTGGTCCCCGTTGAGGCAGCCCTGCGCAGTGCACAGCTTACCCGGCATCAGATTAGCCAAGTCCTAATGGTCGGTGGTAGTTCTAAAATGCCAAAGATTCAGGAAATGCTGGCCGATTTGTTTGGTCCCAAACAAATTCGTCGGGATTTCATGGATGATGGAGTCATTGCAAGAGGTGCAGCTATTTTTGCGTCCTCTACCACAGATCCTGAGATAGGAGTCCTCCAGCATATTGAAGACAGCTATTTTGCGACAACTATAATGGAACTGCAATCAAAGGAAGGGCCATATTCTGTGCAGGTGAGCGAGGATAGGTTTTGTGCAATCAGTCTTAAAATCAGCAGAATTGACCGTGAAATGGTTGGTGGAACCTTGTTTTTTGGTGAATTGGCGCTCGAATCAGCTCTGATGAACAATAACTATGCTGGCTACTTATTGTGCTGTATTTACTGCTAACTAGGGAAGATATTCAACGGTCGAATTCAGAACCGTTCCAAAATATTTTTTTTATTTAGACCCCATTTAGTAATGAATAAAAAAAATTATTTCGCCGGTCAAGCTAAATAAACTTTTTTCTGTGAAATTTCAAAGTTGGCAATCGTCTCAATAGACTTGCTGCTGTGTACCGTCAATTGATTGTTGATTGGCGTTTTTTTGTCATAATGGTTCGGGTGGTTTTGGGCTTTTCAGGTGCCTACTGCAAATCCTCATACTCAAATTTCTGGGATCTCGAATAATGCTTCACATTTAAAAGTTATGAGTCGTGAACCTCCATTTCATTTTGGGATGGTTGGAACTTTTGAGGTCCACGAGCCATAACTTTTGAATTTGAATCATGAAACGAAATTACAGAAATTACAGTATGAGGATTTGCAGTAGGCACCTGAAAAGCCCAAAACCAAGTCAATCGGAAAAATTTCGTCTAATAAAGTTTTGAGAAGAGTACCCCAACGGAAGAAGGAGTCTAAGATGACGTCACGTGTCATTTCGAGTTTTTGGGAATGGCCAAAAGTTTGCAAACTCATTATATTTTCAGAGTAAATTAAATTCGAGTATAAATTAAAATGATTTTGACCAGCACCGCCAGCGACCCGGGAAGATCTTTTTGTCAAAAACAAAGCGGCGAATTCCCCTTAATTAAAACTGAGGCAAAACAAGTGCAGATATAATGTCAATCAAGAATCGACTGAATGACGATGCTGAAGAACGTTATCAAGCAATCAATGACCGAAACCACTGTGACAAAAAATAGACCAATTAACAATAAATTGACGGTACACAGCAGTAAGTCTATTGAGACAATTGACACTTTGAAGTTTCACCGAAAAAAAGTTTATTTAGCTTGACCGGCGAAATAAATTTTTATATTCATTACTAAATGGGGTCTAAATAAAAAAAATATTTTGGAACGGTTCTGAATTCGACCGTTGAATATCTTCCCAAGTAAGTGTAAAAATATAAAGGCATGTTTAACCAATCAGGAAGATTCTGTTAGAGTAAACTTATTACGGTTCGGCAATACGAGAAATATCATTATGGTGAATTTAATTTTCTGGCAAATTTCACAGAAATTTTCTAAACTGACTGGAATGAGAACAATCTCGTTTTGGATGCCATGGGTGGCGCTGATGCTGGCACGGCGCAGTTTTGACCACGGTTACCTCCTATTTTAACCCCGGTTAAAGTCGTTCAAAACTCCGATTACGGGTCATTATAATCGCTATTACCGATTACTGCAAAAAATCCTAAAAATCTGGAAATAGTGTTTGTTTGCAGAGTCCAATATGCGTTTATGCTAATTTTGTTGTCGGGGATGATAAAAACAGCTTCTTGATTTTTGGAAACTTTATAATCGCCTCATAAACGCGGTTATGAAGACCCGTAACCGCAGTTACAAACGAGTACAACCGCGGTTAAAATACATAGTAACCGCGGTTATAACCACGCGGGCCAATCATGATGATGGGCCCAGCAATATGAGTGAACGACAAATTCTAAGCATTATTTGAGAAGTGGCACATCGACGTTTATGCGCCAGACACTTTAGCCATTGCTCTCGTATCATCCAAACAAAGGTAGAAATTCCCAGATTCATAAAATTCGCACAGTGGGAGCCTAGATGCATTGTATGTAGCGTACAAAGTACTTGTTGATAAGTAATATTTCATCGCGTCTTACAAACTCTTTCTTCAGACTTCTGAAGCAATACGAGATGAATTTGTGATCGGCATCGATTTGGGCCTCCACAAAAGTTGTGCGGCTGTATACCAAAACGGAAGAGTGCGTGTCATACCGAATCTTTCTTTTGGATCAACCACCACTCCGAATTATGTTGCATATGAAGAGGGAACCTTCATTGCTGGAGAAGAAGCTCAAGACAGTGCCCAGTCCAACCCAAAGAATGCCTTCTTTGAAGTCCGAAATATTATCGGCCGGCGTTATAATACGGATGTGATCGCCGTGATGTAACACAGCGCGATGGCCTTTCGAAGTCGTTAACAAGAACGGATTTCCCGCTTTCAGGCTGACGTACGACGGGACCGATTACGTGTTTAGTCCCGAAGAAGTTACTGCAGAAATCTTGAAGGACATAAAAAGAAACGCGGAGGGATTTTTGGGTGCAGCGGTTACGAAGGCGGTCGTCACAGTTCCGGTCAACTTCGTGAAAGCACAGAGACAAGCCACAAAACTCGCTGGTGGAATAGCTGGTCTGAATGTTACTATTATCAACGAGGCCGCAGCAGCTGCGATGGCTTATTCCGCTCAACGTCATGCCCCGAGCCACAGGAACGGTTTCGTTGTGGTGGTTAACTTCCGGCGGTTGAGTCTAACCATCACTCTCCTCAAACTCATAAGCCATATGGACTTTCGAGTTGAAGCATCAGTGAAGGACCATCAGCTTGGTCATGACAAATTTCTGCACAAAATTGCGGAAAAGATTGTGTTGGAGTTTGAGCAAACACATGGACCTGGCGTAGCACAAAACAGTGCCGCAATTGCGCGGTTTTGGAGGGAGGTTAAATTAGGAATTCGTAGTTTATCGGTTACAAATCGGGCTTATCCTTTGACGATTCAACCGTTCCATAACAATAGACCGCTGCAAAGGCACTTGACGCGTGAGGAGTTTGCAAAGACTTGCAGCGAACTCTGCAATGGCGTGCGGAAGAATATCAACGACGTTTTAAGAGCTGCAAATTTGGAACCGACCGCCATTGATGATGTCATTCTGGTGGGCGGTGGCTGCAAAATGCCGATGATTCAGTCCATGTTGGAAAACTTGTTCAGTCAGGAGAAGATTCGCCGACACATTAATATGGATGAGGTCATAGCGAAGGGTGCGGCCGCCTTTGGGCGAAACATCTCCAAACTTCCGTTTCCTGTTCATATGGCTGATCCTATGTTTTATTCAAGTGGAGGACATATATCTGCGCCAGTTTATTTCTCCTATTCAACCCCTACCGGTGAAGGAGTATTTCGATTTGAATGGGATGCATCCATCGAAATGAGTCTCCACTTCGATATCCGCGTTATTCCAGTTATAAACAACAATATCCCATCAGCAGTGTCATTTCGCTGCAAAGGTCAAAAGCTAGCTCTGAAGACTCTGCAATTAAGGCCGTTAACGGGCAGGCAGGAAATTACCCTTTTGTCACTACGTCATTCAAACGTTGTGGAATATTTACTTTGTGGGGAAATTTCGGCCTTGAACTTGTCGGAATTCTTGTTCACGGTTAAAATACATAGTAACCGCGGTTATAACCGCGCGGAACAATCATGACAATGGATCCTGCAATATGAGTGAACGAAAAATTTAAGCATTATTTGAGAAGTGGCACATCGACGTTTATGCGCCAGACACTTTTGCAATTGCTCTCGTATCATCCAAAGGCAGAAATTCCCAGATTCATAAAATTCACGCGGTGGGAGCCCGGTTGCATTGCATGTACTGTACAAACTACTTGTTGATAAGTAATATTTTATCGGGTCTTACAAACTCTTTTTTGACAGACTTCTGAAGTAATACGAGATGAATTTGTGATCGGAATCGATTTGGGCCTCCACAAAAGTTGTGCGGCTGTATACCAAAACGAAAGTGTGCGGGTAATACCGCATCATAGTTCTGGATCAACCACCAGTCCGAATTATGTTGCGTATGAAGAGGGAACCTTCATTGCTGGAGAAGAAGCTCAAAACAGTGCCCCGTCCAACCCCAAGAATACCTTCTTTGAAGTCCGAAACATTATTGGGAGGCGGTATGACACGGATGTGGTCGCCGCCAACAAAGCGCGCTGGCCTTTCGACGTCGTTGACAAAAAGGGATTTCCCGCTCTCAGGCTGAGGTACGACGGGACCGATTACGTGTTTAGTCCCGAAGAAGTTACTGCAGAAATCATGAAGGACATAAAAAGAAACGCGGAGGGATTTTTGGGTGCAGCAGTTACGAAGGCGGTCGTCACTGTTCCAGTCAACTTCGTGGCGGCGCAGAGACAAGCCACAAAACTCGCTGGTAGACTAGGAGGTCTTGATATTATTGCTATTGTCAACGAAGCCGCAGCTGCTGCAATGGCTTATTCCGCTCAATGTCATGCCCCGAAGAACGGTTTATTGTGGTGATTAACTTTCGGCGGTTGAGTCTAACCATCACTCTCCTCAAAGTCCTAAGCGAATTCGACTTTCAAGTTGAAGCATCAGTGGAGGACCATCAGATCGGTAGCGACAAATTTCGGCACAAAGTCGCGCAGAAAATTTTGTTAGAGTTTGAGCAAACGCACGGACCTGGTTTAGCACAAAACAGTGCCGCAATTGCGCGGCTCCGGGGAGAAGTTAAAGAAGGTATTCGTATGTTATCGGTTACAGATCGGGTTTATTTGGTCATTCAACCGTTCCATAACAAAATACCACTGCGAAGGTATTTGACGCGTGAGGAGTTTGCTGTGACTTGCAACGAACTCTGTATTGACGTGCGGGAGAACATCAACGACGTCTTAAGAGCTGCAAATTTGGAACCGACAGCCATTGATGATGTTATTCTGGTGGGCGGTGGCTGCAAAATGCCGATGATTCAGTCCATGTTGGAGAAATTTTTCAGTCCAGAGAAGATCCGCCGAGACATTAATATGGATGAGGTCATAGCGAAGGGTGCGGCCGCCTTTGGGCGATACATCTCCAAACTTCCGTTTCCTGTTCCTACAGCTCATAATGTGTTTTACTCAAGGGGAGGAAATATATCTGCACCAGTTTATTTCTCCTACTCAACCCCTACCACTGAAGGAGTATTTCGATTTGAATTGGATATAGATAGTCTCTACTCCAATGTTCACGTTATTCCAATTATCCCATTGGGAGTTTCATTTCGCCGCAAAGGTCAAAAGCTGGCTTTGAAGACACTACAAGTAAAGCCATTAACGGGCATTCAGGAGAGTACCCTTCTGTCATTACGTCATCCAAACGTTGTGGAATATTTACTTTGCGGGGAGATTTCGACTTTGAATTTGTCAATGGTTGGAATTCTTATGGAGTATTGCCCAGGTCTGTCAGCATGCCTTCCCAAAGTGACATATAGATTGTTTCAGTTTCTTAGTGCTATCTATGTATTTTAGGAGGCAGTCTGAATTCACTGGTCACCGAGACCGTCCTCACTGAGTGGGAAATTTGCTGGTTCCTGAGACAGGTCGTGAAGGGACTGGTTTATCTTCACGGCATAATTGCTCACGGTAGGGATGACAATGGCATCAAATGACAAAAAGGCACATTTGATTTGATTTGATTTTGAAAGTCTCTTGATCGATCATTTGATTTTGATTCGATTTGGATTTCACGAGACGTTGAAATTTTTTGAATGCGCATTTTGCTTATGTAATTGTATAATGCTCCCCAAATAAAGTTTATGAGGATGTTCAATATGATACTTACAATATCTGAAAAAACTAGGCATATGCATTTTACATTGAATTCTTACCACACCTTTTTGCCTGCTAAAACAGAAAAATAATTGTCACTCACATGACTACCCAATGAGTACTTTTTAATTTTCGTTTAACATATATCTTTTCCCAGTTAGCAGTTACATTTTATAGTATTTGTTATGTTTTATCGGTATTTCAGAAATAGGTTTCACGCAATTTAATCAGATTTATCTAGATGGTAATCCTTCTTAGCTTCGCCGTACCGGTAAATTTGGTTCAAAGCCCAGCAATGAATTTATAGGTGTGACCCAGGGTTTGGTCAATTTATGACCAAACTTATTATCAAGCTGATGAAACAGTATGAATTTTTACAGAGTTTTTGAAGCAAAATTGGCTTAAAATGGCTAAATCAAATAAAAATCAAATCCAAATCAAATGAATTTCAGAGTCAAATCAAGTGAATTTCAAATCAAAAACGGACCCGACTTGATTTGATTTGAATTTAACATTTAGTACCATTCCTAGCTCACGGGGACATCAGAGGTTCGAAGGTATTATTAACGGCAGACCGATTAAACTGCAAGATCGGCGACTCATGGAACTTTTACTCCTTGGGCGAAAGGGAAGCAGCTCATGTTAACCCAAGTTCGTTGCTGCATATTTCCCCGGAACTTTTATTTAGCACTTACAGCCGATTGGGTCAGACAAGCGTTATTGCGGGCATTGGACGGGCCTTCGGAACTCCAGTTGCAAACGCGAAACAAGCCGAAGTCGAGCCAGCTACTGACATCTGGAGCTTTGGGTGCCTCGCCCTTGAAATGTTTAACGAAGGGCAAGTAAGGTATGTAACCTCCAGGGGCAAAACCATACAGCTGGATTTTAGCAACCCTCCGGGTGGCCCCTCCGCTGGGCTGCAGTTCTTACAACGGGTGAAAAAAGGGGCACATCCTGATTTTTCTTCCGCCGACTCCCAACGCATGAGTGCACCTCTAAAAGATATGGTTAAACGTTGCCTGTCGTCAAAAGCAGCTGACCGGCCTGTGGCGACAGAACTCGTCAATGCCATGGAAAAAATAATGAAGCGAGCTAACTCGCCACCACAGCCCCACCTGATATATTTAACTGATGACGCAGATGGGCAAGGTTTCAAGCTCTTTTTTCAAGCGGTTGGAAATATCGGAAGTGGCAATTACGCAGATGTCTACGACATTAAACCTACCGACAATAACGATCCCCAGAAGGTGACTTTCAGCTTCAGAAATTATCGATTAGCTCTGAAAGTACTGAAATGGGACAAGCTTAATGCTGTGTCTAAAACTGCACTGCTTTCCCTGAATCACCCGAACATTGTGCGATACATCTGCTGTGGAATCGTACCGATCGACCTGTATCGTCGTCCTTATCCGTCACCACCGACAGCAATTCTAATGGAACACTATCCAGGTACATATCATTAGGGAAACATTGTTGTGATTGTCTCGAGCTGCTTTCACGTCTTACGTGATTTTATTGACAGGTGGGAATCTTAACACGCTGGCAAAAAAGCAAGGTTTAAGTGACGAGGACATTCTTCGGTATCTGCGACAAATTGCTGACGGTCTTTGTTATCTTCATGCGCGTCAGCTCAGCTCGCAGCAACAGACACCAATTATACATGGTGACCTTAAAGGTGAAAAAATTTTTTTGTCGGAGGACCAATCAACATGCAGGATTGGCGATATGGAAAATCTTTACTTGCTGAAGGAAGGTAGGACGGATACTGCCGGTGCCCCGGTGAATCAAGGCACATTATGGCACATGTCGCCTGAAATGTTGCGTTACACATACAATTCAAGGATGTTAAGCGAGTCAGAAAAACAAACGGGAATTGGACGGGCGACCGATATTTGGAGCTTCGGATGCGTGGCGTTAGAACTTCTGAACCGCGGGGTTGTACCGTATGTTAGCCTTCAAAACGTCCCCATAGATCTGGATTACGCAACCCCACAACGGAGCTATCAGAATGAACGTCTTGAGCACCAATTATTGAGACATGTAGATAGCGGAGCACACCCGGATTTATCAGCAATGCGGGGGATGAAGGCCCAGGTCAAAGAAATAGTCGGACGGTGTTTGATGTGCAATGCAGCCGAACGACCAAATGCCGCGGAACTCGTTTCGGCCCTCTCCTCTGACGAAGTGACAAAAGAAGACGTCAGGAGACGCCACATCTTGCCCTTCACTCACTCGGATTTGCAACGTATGTACCATATGGTGATCATCGCAGTGCTGTAGCGATGTCCGCAAACGTGTTTCAGCCTTTATGAGATTGCATTTTATGTAAGAGCTACCATTTGTGCTCAGTTTTAGCAGCCGAGCTCTTTAAATTCTGGCTAGAAATTTTGAGTAGGTTTTGTAAACACACTAAGGTCTCGAATTTAAGTCAATGTTAAATGAAAAACGCTTTCATATTTCCAGTTTATTTAAGTCCTGAAGTTCGCCATCCAGATAATATGAATTGAGCAAAAACTATTACATATTTTGCCCTCATTTCAATACAAGTTATAGCGGCCACCATCACAGACCGCTGACTAGTTAAAATTAAGATTAAGGTTGCCTTTCTTATCATTTGTCTACAAGTTAAGATTAGAAAATAACAATGCAAACTGTACGGAAATATGTTCCTATGTTATTGCAATAGTATTTATCCTTGTTTTCTTAAAATAGTGGAGGATGCGACTTATCTTGGTACCATAGCTGAAACCATTATACTAATTAAAACGTATCCAAGTTGGTTGTGACAGTTATTGTTAATGAATTTCAACAATTTTCGCATTTATTTTAAGCGTTTTTAATTTCCCGTTTTAGCGCCCTCATCCCCTCATCAACAAATGAAGAATGATGACGACATTGTTCTGGGTATCGATTTCGGTATGATAAACAGCTGCATCGCGGCCTGTTACTCCAACGGCCAGGTCGTGATCATCCCTGGTCTTGGGGATGGTGTTAAGACCATGCCCAGCTGTGTGTCCTTCGAAGAAGGGGTACAACAAGTCGGCGACCGAACATCCGCGAAGGAGCACCCTGAAAATTTCATCTACGAGATGAAACGCCTCCTCGGCCGCGACTTCGAGGACGCAGAAGTGCAGATTCACTGCCGGCGTTGGCCTTTTTTACTCATTAACGAACGAGACGGTATGAAGGTCGCCATGCTGCAAGCGAACGTCGTCAAAAAGTTCAGCCCAATTGAAATTGTGGCGATAATCCTAAAGGAACTTCATCAACGTGCCGTAGAATTTCTTAAGCAGCCGATCACGCGGACGGTCATCTGTGTGCCGGCCAACTTCTCCATCCGGCAAAGAAACGCCACCAAGGCCGCAGCAACCCTTGCCGGGCTGAACGTCATCGGAATCATCGACGAGCCGACTGCCGCAGCTCTGGGATACAACGCCATCGATGAGGTCGTGCCGACGGGCGGGACCTTCATGACGTTCGATTTCGGCGAGAGAACATTAGACGTGTCGGTGATGGAGCGCCGCTCGGATAACGTCTTCAAGGTTCTCGAGTCCGCTGGGGATATGTCACTCGGTGGTGCAGATTTTGACGAACGGCTGTTGGACCATTTCATCGAGGTGTTTTGGCAAAAGCATCGGATCGACCTCCGCGAAAAGGAGTATTCCATTGGACGGGCGGACTTGCTGGAAGCTTGTGAGAAAGCCAAACGTCTGCTCTCGTTGGAGAAACCCGCACAAACCAAGGTAGTAGTGCCGGCAATCGCGGACGATATCACCCTGTCGGAGGTGCTGACGCGGATCAAGTTTAACGAATTGTGTGCGGATTTATTCGACCGGATACTGCAGCCGGTGGAACGGGCGCTCGAGTACGCAGGCCTGTCGCGGAACAAGATGGCGTTTGTCATGCTGGATGGAAACAGCAGTCGCATGCTCAAGGTGCAGGAGCTGTTAAGGACGTATTTCGGCCAGACCGTTCCCGTCAAGCTGGACCATCGAATGGACGAAACTATCGCCGTGGGAGCGGCCCACTACGCACGGAAGATTGCTGACGGGAAATAGCCCATCACTGACCTGCATTGCAATCCCCCTCCATGAGGCCGTTTACATTTTCCGGTGCCAATCGGTACAATTTATGGAAATTCCTCAATAGTACCAGGAAATTATCAGCAGGGTTCTATTCGATGCTTTTCTTCGATGAGCAGACCAGACTGATATGGTTTGAGTAGGTGCAAGCGTGCTTTGTTTTCTCTAAGCAAGCATAACGACGTTGGAAGTCGTTTTGAGTGGATCATATTGGCGTCGAACTGGAGCATGACGAAGGGATAGTTTCCCGAGGGGCTTTTTTTCCAATAAAGCGCGAAACGTTATGAGTCTTACTTATTAGAAGTGATGCAATTAAACGCAATTTTATTCCACAATTCATAAACACATAATCTATCAAGCGGTATCAAACCATCAAGCTAAGACAAAACACACCCCACGATTTGGATGTCGCATGGCTCGGTCCGTATGCAATTACTTCTCGACAATTCGTGTCATATGTGGAACTAAAAGGTGTTTGCTCCGAAAATGTTTTGCTCTCGCCTCCATATATCAGCAATTTGCTACAAGAAATGAGGGATTTTTCGTGCAAATGAACAAAGTCTAACACCCGAAGCTCCGTCCGTCAACGGCCAGCAGGTTGAATCTGTTTCGCAGCCGGGCTAGGACAAAATCGCAAGTAACGCAGGAATGCCGCACGCAGTGGGTCAAGAGCCAGAACAAACAGGATGGGATCCGCTACCGTCTGGCATGCGTAGATCTTCACGGTCACCGCGAAGTAGCGCGCGTCAAAGTAGATGCGATCGAAATTGGCACGAAGGAGGTAGGTAATGGTCGGGCTCATAAAGACGGCGAAACTGATCGTCAACATGCCCAAAACGATATATTTATTCCGTAGCCGGCGATTGTTTGCTGCTCATAGCTCGCTGCTGCTGGCTCCGCCCCACCTTGATTGGGAACACCTATAGAGCGATGCCAGGGAGAACTTACATTTTTGGCAGTAGTTAGTTTGGTGTTCTGAGTGCCGTGACATTCTCATAAAAAGGCGCTTAAGGAACCTACTGCGACAAGGCTTAATCAATAAGTCATGCTCAGTTACTGTCAACTGAGCTGTAGGGTGCCTTTGAGCTAGTCCCATCTCTTCAGCGTAGCTCTGAAATTCCATCGAGTACACACAGTTGGACAACTTTAATCGAACGCCCTCAGACCGTTGAGTTTTGTAAGATTAGTTAAAGTAGCAGGCAATATTTACCAGTAAGTACACCCAACGGGAGCAGGCTTGCTAGATTTGAATAAATTGACCTGCACTCTTCGTAAGGGTTGAAATCTTACTTCTGTCAACTGTTTACGCTGCCAGACAGATTGGATATTTTCAGAGGCTGTTACTTACGAAGCTTACTACTTACTTACTAGAGTCCTTACAAGTCGGAACCAGCACGCTCATGGTAGGGCAGAGCGTGGGCAAAGGGGCTAAATGCTTTTTTTTTCAGAACTAAACCCAAAATTCGGGATTTTGTTCCTGATTATTTTGAAACTTGTGGCGGGTGAGAGGGTCCAACTTCCAGGACTCCTGGGATTTCAAAACTTTCATATTTTCAAAACTTCAGTTTTTCCATTTTTAATGGTTTTAACCTCCAATATGGAGTTTTTATTACTTCCAATATGGAGTTGTTACTTGGGTGCGTATATAGGACCCTAACAAATCCCAAATGTGATGGAAAAACTGAAGTTTTGAAGATGTTTTCAAATCAAAGGCGGATCTTTTGAAATCACACATCCACACCCCAATAAGTTCCAAAATGCTCAGGAACAAAAAGGCCGAATTTTGGATTTCAGTTTAAAAAAAATGCATTTTGCCCCATGCCCACCCCTGGCCCTACCATGAGGAGTCCTGGTTCCGCCTAACTGAGCACCTGGGTATTTTCACACCATCCATAATATACCCATACCTGCCGGTAGCGGTTGCATAACCACGGCCCTTGCATGGGCAGCATCCCTTGCCCTGGCTCGTATGCGATTTTGTCGGATTCGAGTGACCAGGATGAACGGTAACGATATGAAGACGGTAAGCATAGCCGTCAAGTAGAGACACACGTCGATCACGGCACCCCAAGTCTGCTGGAACGGGCCCTTATGCGGATTGAAGGTGCGACCGGCCCGAAGGAGATCCGCGAACGGCAGATACAACACTCCGTCCATCACATCCAGTACGCCGGTCATCAGACAGTTCACAGCCCACAGGCAGCAGCACGACAGCACGGCCACACGGACCTGGCGGAATAAGGGTTTAAACTTTAGTATCCTACAATACACTATGAAATAATTGTCTAAATATGATAACAAGTATTTACGGTTCATTCGTAGCCCTAAAAAACAGTAGAGTCGTCATTTAAAATCAATCATTAGAATGTGTTCAGCGTAAATGAGTTAAAGTTTCTAAACGGTAATGAGACCGAATCATGTTACAACTTTACAGTTACAACTTTTGTCAGGGAACAAAATCGTTAACGAGTCAACTGGACTTTTGAAATAGGCCTTCTTATTTCTTAGTAAAGAATTCCTCTTTAAGCGTTGGTTCCGATGTGCCAATTGAGGTTTGGTCCAACTTAGGGTTTTACTTTAAGCACGTTAAAATTACATCCGGGAAATCCGGGAACTGGAAATCCGGGCCCCTGAATACTGTAGTGTAAGGGCGAATTGAGGTCCAAAATGGACAAGGACCAAAGCCTAAATTGTGCATAAATAGTCCAAATTTTACCACGAGCCAATGCGCACATGTGTAAAAAGACCCAAAAGGTTAGTTTGCCGAGGAGAGGGGTTAAATTTTGCCCAGGGGCCGGATCATTCGGCCTTCTAGCTCAATTCGCCCTTGCTGTAATGTATACTGGACCTATTTGCGGGTTAGTAACATGGACATTAAACTTAAAGCTCGAACGCCACCGTTAAGCTGACAATAATTTCCACTAAACGGAACTTAAATAAATCTTGAACATCACACTGCTATCAGAGAGTGAATCCTTGGTAGCTTTAAAGTCGTACCGAGTGGCGGGTACGGTAGGAGATAGGGTGAATGATGGCCCAGGTCCGGTTGAAGGCCATTAGACCGTGACTGATAAGAGCGCCGGAGGCGATCATGTTCTGGCTGGCGTGAAAGACGATACAAGCCGTAAAACCCATCTCCCAGCGATTGTGGGCACGTTGTTAGAGGACCAGCATGGGATGACGCACCAGGGCTATGAGCAGGTTGGCGGACATGAGGTTGATGACGTAGACGTTGAAAGAGGCCCTGCGAAGCCGGCGATTTGTGAGGAGGAGCAGTAGGACGACAGCGTTGCCGAGGATGCTGAACACGCAGACGAAGAGGGAGAAGACGGCATCGGTATTTCATGAAGGCGGTAAGTCAACGCGAAGCAAGGTTCCATTTCCGGTTGCATTCTGGGTGGTTATGTTTAGATGGAGCAGCTGACTGGTCGATATGGATACATTTTGCAAATCGATTTGAGACGGCATGGTCAGATCGGAGCTGAAGTGTTTTTTCATTAATGTTCAACCAAGAACCTTATTATATTAATTGCGTTGGGAAAATCCGAGCTGAGTTCCTACATTGATATGGAACATCATTAGAGGTCTATTGTGTACTTCAAGGACTACTGACAAAGAGGGAACAGATGGCGTCGGGATTTCATGAAGGATAAGCAACCTCCTCGAGGACTAGAACAAAACGTTGAAAATAGTGCAAAACATTGCGTGATGGTGAATCCGTCAGAGGCTCGTTTAGGGTTCTTACAGATCGGAACCAAGACCCCTTATGACAGGGTCCCCTTATGACAGGGCCAGAGGTGGGCAAATTGGGGGAAAACGCATGCTTTTTCCAAGATTAAACCCAAAGGTTGACCTCTTGTCCCTAATTATTTCGAAACTTGAGTATAAGGATCAGATTTCCAGCCCCCGGAGATTTCGAAACATATACAGAAACATTACTTTTTTCATCAAATTTGAATTTGAAGCTCACGTTTGCATTCATCAGTATAGGGAGCCCAACAACCCCAACAACCCCAACAAACTTAAAATTTGAACAAAAAATTTAATGTTTTGAAATCACGGGGCCTTGGAACTCAGACCCCTACACCCCCACAATTTTCAAAATGATCAGGAGCAAAAGGCCGGATTTTGGATTCAATTTAAAATAAATGCAGTTTGCCCCTTTGTCCCCCTCCCCGCCTTATCACGAGTGGTCCTCGTATCAACTTGTAAATACTCCAAACAAGGGCTAAGGCTACAAGTTTTCCTCCCCTTCCCCATTTTTGTCCCCTCTCTTTTTCGGTTTTTTCGATGTTGACCGTTGTTCCCTAACCTGATAAATTGAAGATCGGTGTTTTTTAAAATCCTTTAAGTTTCCTTTTCAAAAAAGATTGAAATCCTAAATATTAGACTTTGCCCACAAGAGTGTTGAGCGGAAAAACAAAACGCCCTCCTTTTTCTTCACCCCTTAAGTTTTTCTCACACCATTACTTGACCGATATCCAAACGTCGGGGTTTCATACCTGAAGATTGAGGAACAGATGGGCTTTTCAAAATTATACGTTTGTTATAACCACTCAAAGTGACGTTGGTCAGAACTCGTAAAACCAAATATAGCCACAAAGTAGGAAGGGGAAAGGGGAGGGGGACTTGTAGTCTATGCCCTAAACGAGCCCCTAGTGAATCGCAAGTCTGGGGCGCAGCGCGCATGTGGTGTCGAAGGTTTTGCATCGTTATGGTACAACGCAAGGAGTGTGGGACGTGGAAGTTATCGGGTCACTATTAATCTGATGAAAGAGGAGTTTCAAACGCTTTTTTGTTGGAATTGGAGCACACTTCACCAGATGTACAAGAAGTGTGTCAATGAATGTGTCATGTTGTATATGTGGATGTGTGTGTGTGTGTTGTTCGTATTTAAATGGAATGATCGATTTAAGGGAAAATCGCCTTTGTTTTTGGTCAAAAATCTTCCCGGGTCGCTGGCTGTGGTGGTCCAAATTATTTCAATTTTTATTCGAATTTCATTTATTCTGAAGATATAATGAGTTTGCAAACTTTTGGCCATTCCCAAAAACTCGAAAATGACACGTGACGTCATCATAGACTCCTTCTTCCGTTTGGGTACTCTTCTCATAACGGAATTAGACAACGTTTTAACGATTGACTTGGTTTTGGGCTTTTCAGGTGCCTACTGTAAATCCTCATACTCAGCTTTCTGCGATTTCGCTTCATGATTCAAATTCAAAAGTTATGGCTCGTAGACCTCAAAAGTTCATCCCATTTCAAAATGAAATAGAGGTCCACTAATAACGTTTAAGTTTGAAGCATTATTCGAAATCCCAGACATTTGCGTATGAGGATTTGCAATAGGCACCTGAAAGCCCAAAACCGAGTCAATCGAAATTTTTTTGTCTAAAAAAGTTTTGAGAAGGGTACCCAAACGGGAGAAGGAGTCTATGATGACGTCACGTGTCATTTTCGAGTTTTTGGGAATGGCCAAAAGTTTGCAAAACTCAATATATCTTCATAATAAATGAAATTTGAGTATAAATTAAAATGATTTAGACCACCACAGCCAGCGACCCGGAAAGATTTTTTACCAAAAGCAAAGAGACGGTTTCCCCTTAAGCTGTGTACCTGTAAGTGCGGTATCTCTTGGATTCTTCTTCTTTAACAAACTCGGCATCTACATACAAAACGTGAATTTTGTTAAAGCATAAAGACGAGCCCCAACGTCGTTTGCTTGGGTCGTAGTCGCGTTGAATTGAAAGGTGACCGACATTCAAAATTCGCATTTATCGCCTCTTCAGTTTATACGTTTCGACATCTTCCGTCATCAAATGGAGCACTTAGCACATAGACTCGTCACACCTGAACTAGATAAACTTAACTTGAAGAACAATAAAACTCAAAATAATATCATGCCTTAAAAACACCCCTGTGAAAGTCTTCGAAATTTGATGAAAATGAAATGGGATCAAGTGTTGATGATTTCCTGCGTTTTTACCTTCCACCAGGCGGATGGCCCACGAGGTAAGCGTTGCAGTGCACCAGACAAGCCTCAATCTGAACCAGGTCGCTTTTGTTGCACCACTGTCCGTCGATGGTCGCGCAGTGTTCGCAGTAAACGGTCGCCGCCAGATCCCCGCTGCAATCCTTGTTCTTGTGCATACACCATTGGTGTGTACTGTTGTAAAGCAGACGAGAGTCGTAGCATCCCTCCGGATCACGTGCTGCCACTTCTGCGTGGAGCTTCGTCAAGCGCTGCTCTTCCGCGGCCACTTCCGCCTTACGAGCATTACATGCCTTGTCGCTGCAGGTACTGCCGGACGGTGGACTGGCCTTCGCGTCGACGTCCGGCGACGCGAAGGCTACCTTTGGAGGCACCAGTAGTACGAATGAGGCAACAGCGACGAGAGTAACTAAATTCTGAAACATTTTTTAAGTGAATATGAAGCTCTATAAATTAGGGAAATTTTGTTGAACACGCTCAAACCAATTGCCAGCCACTTCAAGTCAGAAGAGGCTTATTATTTGCATTCGCCGCAGTGTGTCGCATACTGGGGCGGGGCGGGGAGAGGGTGCATCCGTGTTTATAATCCCCGTGGATTTTGATGACACAGTGCAATTTCTTGATGAGTATGTGGTGGACCTAACGCTATTCTCTTTTTGCAAGGACCCATGTTGGTGACCATCTGTGGCGGTGGTCTTGTCATGGAGGGATTTACTCGTTAAAAAATCTAGTCGGGGGGGGGGGATGGAGTGATGGCTTTCAGCCCGCTGAATCGAGGAAAGTTCTTGCACCTGCATGACTTGCCTGATAATAAATGTATGCTCATCTCGATTGCCCAACTGCTTTATGTTTTTTTTTTTTCAAGAAACGATTAAGGGGCGTCCTACAGAAGCCCGAAGTTTCTTTAATATGGACACAGGGAATAATAAGATTTGATATTTGAAGGTATAAGCCCAGCTCCGTATCTGACCTGGTGTGGTATATGTGGTATCTTTTTCTTGGAGGGGAGAAATAAGAAAAAAAGGTTTCACTACAAGAACGCAATAAACACCAATCATTGAACAAACCGAAGAATAACGGTGTTCACCGCAAGCATTAAATTGTAAGCCGGCTTCAAAGACTTTCGCGAAATTAGGCGTGCACAAACTTGTCAGACAATCAAATCTAAGTTCAATCAGTCAATCAGAAATCCTATGTTAATGGCCTGAAACTCGGGATCCGTTTTAAAACTGTTCCCGAAAAACGTTCCGATTCCCATGTTCAACTGACTTTCTAACTCGTCACGCTCTTTCGTCTTTACTATTGGGGCAGGAGGATTACGGTAAATGTCTTACTTCTTCGGATAATTATGGCGCGGAGCGGATAATTGTGTCTTAGACGATATTAGGATCTTAGTAAGTCACTTTAATTAAATGATACATGCTATATTTATGTGGTTGTAAAAGAATGAAGAATGCGATAGAAAGACGCATACGGCTGTATCACTGCATTTTTTTCAGCTTGTTAAAAAAACTGGACGTTCACGCTATCCTATCAGTTTCCGGAGAGTGATGGATCAGCGGTTTGCTGGCACGCTGGAATCAGCCAAACACCCTACCCTCTAGAGTGCGAATTTCGATTTGAAATATTGACCTAGTATTTTAGTCCTCGCTCATCCACATGCTCCGCCAACCGGGCCTCTTTTGCCTCACCCAACAAGGGCACTCGTATATCATGCGGCACGGCCAGTGGAAGCGGGGGCCTGGGCGTGTTCGGTTCTAATGCCCATACTGTCCGGTCGTACTCAGGGGTCTTACATATTTTATTGCACAACTGCGGCTCTGGATGAAACGTGTGCCAACACTATTGACCATCTATGAATTTGCAGTGTTTGCAGCGCACCGTAGTGACCCAATCGCCGCTTGGGTAGTCTTTGTTGTGAAAACGACAAGTTCCGTTGTTCGGGTAGCGTCAACTCTGGGGGTTTTTATCCTCCGGTCCGTCCCCGTCCTTGGCGGTGTCCCTCGTGGTCGCGGTAGTTGTGGTGCTTTCACCGTATCCTTTATTGGGACGGGAGGCTTTGATGGCCTGTTCGATCGACCAGACTTCCGATTCTGGCAGAGGACCCTGGTACGACCAAATTCTGTCCAGAACCATTGGGCAGTTACAGCCGCAATTGGTTGAGTCACCGCTGCCGTCTACAACGGTCTACAGCGGTACACATCCTGTGGAGCTTGATGGCCTCGGAGATGTCCCTGGTCGATTAAAATGGTTCGGGTTGTTCGCGTTGCGCCAAGGTCTCCGTTATTAGGAATAGCATGGAGAATACGACTAGGGTACCTACTTAGTACAACATCCTCTCTCATGGGCAAGAAAATTACGGACGATCAGCGAAAACTGAAGTTTTTTCTATTTTCATCGAAGGTGGTCTTTAAAGTGGAGCATACTCGTTTTGACTCGAAAAAACGGTTTAACTTGGCCACGGAGATTTTCCTCCCTATTAGAGTGGGTTTTTTTCATGAATACTTGTTCATATATCATGATTTTACATTGGGGTCTCGGGCTGGAAATCACATGCGCGGTTTCAGAAAAAAATACGAAAGAAAACAATTCTCGCACCACTTTGTGTCATGACTTAGGGCTTGATTAAGTGATTGATTAGCAACGTTTTTGAAGTTTCAATTTTTTTGATCCCAACCACTGTGAAAACAAATATTTTTTTAAAACGTTTGATTCCAAGATTTTTGACACCCTCCTATGCAAAATTTGATTTGGAATCGATTGACATTAAAATCTTTTTTCTGCCAGGGGGCGGAGCTATGAGCTAGTTTCAATCTAGGCTTCCGAGTGACATTGCCAAAATGACCCATAGTTTCGCCCCCTGGCATCCAAATAAGATTCTGCTAATGTCAATCGATTTCAAATTGAATTTGAAGTGGAGGGGTGTTAAAAGTCTTGGAATCAAAAGTTTTCCAAAAAACGAAGTTTTACAGTGGTTGGGATCAAAAAAATTGAAACTTCGGAAACGTTGCTAATCAATCAATCAAGCCTCGGGCTATAGCACAACGTGGTGCAGGAATTTTTTTCCTTTTTTTTCTGAAACCGCGGATGTGATTTCTAGCCCAAATTAAGGTAGGAAAATGAAATGAATATACTCATTTACATTACCCTACGATATGGTTTGGTCTTAGTCAATGAATAATAATTGAAGAATATGTTTCGGATGCCCAGTTCAAATTATGAAGTCTGACAGCCATAAAATGACAGACAGCAATTTCTCAATGGTACATTCTTGTAGTGTATATGCTTGAGTCACCTTCCACAGTCACCTTGCAGCTAATGCGTGTCTTTCTGTAAGAACCGTAGCGTTGTTATATAGACCCTTCCGAGCACCCGAGAGCCGTGTTTTGTAACATCATTGGTGAGCCAGCAGAGTACTACTGTAATACAGTCTTACTAAGAGCTTCTGCCGTATATGACAATTCTGTTTGAGTATCATCTAAAATGAGTCGAATTATCTAAACATTACTTCTTCCAGATCAATTGACCAGACCTTGCAGTACTCGTCTCTGACGCCAGTTCGAAATTTAATGCAGAACCAATTCTGCCGGTGCTGCATCGTAGTCAACTAAAATGTAAAAATCTGATCTGACAAAAAATATTGCTCTTAATGGTCGGATATTTAGTAGCATCTGCACCGCGTAATAATTCTTCCCACAGAAAAAATGTACACATCAAACACCACCGCAAAAGTCTAAAGCATGACGATCAAGTCCCTATACTGCTGCGGAGAAGGCGGAGCCAGGGATAGTCGAATCGTATCCTTCCTGATTATTGCATCCGTATCCGCGGTCCCTCCAGAATTTGAGTTCCACGAAGAGACTCTCGCCCTTGTCGGCAAATCTCCCACGTCACTGCCACGTCCCACCGTCGACGGTACCGGACTCCTACCCCCCAGCTTCCCCCCTCCAACACCGTTATGATGCAAACTCGGCGTACTCCCACTGTTCACCCCGACCAACTTCTGCGCGCTCTTGCCCTTGACACACCGATCGAACATGGCTTTGATCGGCATGTTGAAGATGACGTAGATGATGGGATTGACACAGCTGGAAAACCAGGCCAGACATTGGGCCAGGGTCCGCACTGCTGGGGGGATGACCTTCCGGTAGCGGTAGTCGGTCCACACGTTGAGGAGGGTCATGGTGAAGTAAGGCGCCCAGCAGAACATGTAGCAAGAGAGGATGCAGATGGTGATTTGGATGGTGCGGACCTTGGCGCGCTCGACAGACCCGTCCACGGTGACGTTGTTGCGACGGAGGGCGACGGACTCGCTACCGCCGGTACTGCCACCGCCGTTGGTCAGTTGGACGTGTTGGTTGGTGCTGCGCCAGACCACCAGGGCGATCTTGATGTAGCAGAAGGCGACAAAGCAGAGCGGGACGACGAAGACGTAGGACGCGAGCCAGGAGACGTAGAGTTTACGCTGCCAGGGGGCGCTGTAGCCTTGCGATTTGCAGGCGTATTTGGCTGTCCCGTCGGGGTAGGTTCCGTCTGTTACCTATATTTAGAGGTGAGGATGCAGGATTTATTTAATTAATTCCGACTAAAACCTTTTACACTTTTTTCACTAAAGTCACCCCCTTTTTTCATATAAAATAAATTTAAAAATGAAGTTACCGTTTGGCTGTTGCACTAGATATTATGTATTTCATTGTCCTGACAAGCTAAGCTAAACATCTCAAGTTTGTTCACAAAACTCAGCTGGAAGTGTCAATTGCTTAAAGAGGATATTGCAACCAACTTTAATTGAGATTCTTCTCGGCGTCATTTACTAAACGATACGTTACTACATTGCACGGAGCATATGTATCAGCTGTCAAAACTGTAGAATCAATTACATTACATTCCCGGTAAGAAACCAGATACGTAAAATACATCTCTCATGCATACATTTTTATCTCTGAACGAGAAAATGTAATTGAAAGAGAAATGTATTCCATTGAATTCGGGAATTATGATTGCATCGATCTTTGAAACAGCGAAATATAAACGAAGGAAATGACATACATTCCCAATATAAAAACAAAAACTATTTTGGTGATTCAAATTTTTATTTTGTGCTTGTACAAAATTTAAACGTATTTTCACATATAATTGTGAATTAAATGAATGCTAAGCTAAAACGAGTTGAAATGGGGTTCACACTAAAGCGGAGTGTCTAAGGCGGATGGCTTTAGCGGTTTCAAAAATATTTATCAAGTAAGTTTGATACACTTGTTAGTTTTTAGATTTTTCCAACTCGAAGGTTAATATCTGGGAAAGTTGTCCACATTAGTCCTACATCTGTTATGTTCCAAGTAGTGTAACATACATTTTGTTAGTAAAGAATAATATCCGAATGATTCTGCTTGCAATGGTGTTTGGATTGCTAGGAAGCGCATAGTTTCATTAAGTGAGGCTAGGGTACTTTCGTTTGTTGACTATTTGGAAAAACAAGTGTAAGACGTAGCGTTAAATAATTTTGCTGCGTTTCCATGTGATCGTAATATATATTTCCTGCATGATATGCGATGCGAAATAGACGACTTGAGACAAATGCACCCAATTTCTACGGCAATTCAAGTGGGATTCATATGCGTCTTTACTATGTAATAAGTCGATCGAGCACTACTGTACAGAAACTTTGCTGAATTATTTGCAATAGAGAAAAAAATGCTGAATTGCTTCCCTACATTTCACTGATCTCATTTTAAAACAAAAACCTTTTTTGATTCGAGTAAATACGTTAGATACGAGTTTGCTTAAAAGTGGTAAAAGTAAATCTTTTGAACGAAAAAAATGATCAGCTAGCGATTTAAACAAACTTCTTTAGTTTCCGAATCTCGAAAAGTGGTGCAATAGTATTCGAACAAGTTGCAATTGGGGGACAGTTGCACATCATAGATGATTCGTACATGGTAAGCCATATATTGCAGATTTTGTACCTGAAGGAAAATGAATAGCTGAGGTATGGCCACGATGATGGCCAAGATCCATGAGGCGACAATCATCTTCCGGCTCCTCGATATCGTCCGGCTGAAGGCCATCGGTTTGCAGATGGCCTCGTACCGGTCGAAGCTCATCGACATGAGGATAAAGGCGGTAGTGGCAAAGAGGAGGCACTGCACGTAAGTGATTAACTTGCAGGCGAATGCACCCAAGATCCATCCCCCGAAGGCGTCCCAAATCAGCTCGGTTGACATCGAAAATATTGCAATTAAAATATCACCTACATCAAAATAATAGATAATTATCATTTATGCGTGACAATACAAGTATGTGTATCGTTCATCTTACGGAGAAAAGTTTCTTAAATGTGCATAAATATGCATGTAAATAATTAGGCCTCTCCGTAGTAGTAGTCACAAGCAAACCTCCCGGCATTATAATTAGAAAGGTTGTTTAATTGATAAAAAAAAGATTGCACTGCTAGTAGCGGTTCTCGAAAAATCCATTGCTTTGCTCTAGCGCAAGGAATGAGTCGTAGCGTAATTAATAATTAAATAATAGTTATTCGAAAGAGTAAATGATTGCAGTTAGCGTCGACTGGAAAATCAAACAGGCTTATAGCGCAAAGTACATTCATGAGCTACTCACACCTAAATACACCTAAATATCTGAGTGTACAAATACGAGTATATAATATCCATTAATTGCATAAGTTTTTTTGAATAGACATTAATTAAGGAAAAAGATATTTCAACTTAAAGTCATTAGTTTTTTACATATTATTATACACTGATTTAGATAATGATTTAGAAATACTCTGTTCTGGATCCCTCGATGAATGAGTGCTAATATTCCTGAAGAGAGGCGTATTCTTATTCTCTTTGAAAAACACTAAAAAATTGATATAAAATTCACTTACAAAAATAAAAGAATGAAATAACAGACAAAATAGAAAAAGTAAAAGTTTTAGACAAATAAGTTAGCACTGATTCTTTGGACACTACAATTTTCTTATCATTTAGATCTAAAGTATTGTGGGTATTGGATGTGCCAGGAGAAGACAACAGAGAACGATTTTGGACCTTTTCCTACAGCATTTCATACTACAGTGGTACAAAAAACACATTTACGTACTGATAGCAAGTGACATAACGAAAATGGTCACCGGTCGCTGGCATCCCTGTGTTTTGTACAGGTATATCAGGACTGACGTGTTGCCCACCAGGGCGATTATCATAAAAAATGATAACAGCACCATCTGCAGCACTTCTTCCGATTGTTTCCCCGCAGCAGCCGCAGGCATCGTCGCATTCCCTGCCGCATTCTCGGTGTTCGTTATCGCATTTGACGGGGAGGGGGTGATGAGTGCTTCCGGGGATCCAGCTGTTACCGCCACCGCCCACCACGCCGACAATGACGACGGTAATGTCGAGCTCATTCCTGGGCAATTAATTCAGGCAATCCTGAAACACAAAATGTTTTACACACATTTTAACCAACAACAAAAATGTGCATTACCCTTAAATTCGCAGGAAATTGCGCTTAGAAATACGATGCTCACTGCTATCTCTCTTGCTTAAAGTTTGCTTAACAAATTGGGGTAACAAACTAGTTTTTATTCGAGTAACATTTAGCTGCTAAGAATTGTTTTGTCTTTCGTTTCTTTTATTAACCCAAGGGATTTACTTTAGTTTAGAAAATATACTTCACAATTATTTCATTGCAATTAAATCCTTATGATAAATTTTTTAATTAAATCTGTCAAATTAAATCCTTAACAAATAACATTTTTTTTAGTTTTCATACAAAATTAACACAACAAAAGTTAATGAATTAATTACATTCTTATAGCTTAAGCTAGTCTTGCTATCCTCTACAGGCATGCAATAATTTGATAACAGTTGCTTTGTTTTGTCTTTGAATCGTTTGTTTTAATAACCAAGGGAATTGGTTAGTTTTACTGAATATATTTCTTTAACTACGTTCAGATTGAATCTTAAGCACAAAAATGTTTTCATTTAGTGTTTTTACAAAACGTGACATAACAAAAATTAAGAAATTAATTATATTTTTATTCTTTGGGTCAGTTTTGCCATCCCTGACTAGAAGTATGTGATAACTGTCAATCCATCCTAAATGCCATTTTCCACTGGTCCAATTATGTATTGACAATCACACTCCACACAAAGTCAAAATAGTATGCGACAATCCATTCATCCCAAAGAAAGAGTATAAGGACACACGTAACCTACGACCTGCCTACCACTTCAAAAACAATTTGAAACGCATGGGCGTTTTCATCAACGAACATCCACTCATCCCTTAATGTGTACTAGTACGATTTTCAGTATATACTGCAACGACGAAAAAAACACAAACCCGTTTCCGGACCTCGCAAACTGATCCTCGCATTTGACAGTGTATCTGCTTGTGTGTATTGATCGATTGCAGGGCGTTGCCCCATTCCATGCCAATGGTATGATGTAACTTGCCAAATTATTCCCTCTTCACTCCTTGGGGCTGTTTTGACGATCCTTTGATCTTGTGGTTGGATTACTTGTTTGTCTAAGAAGAAATTTTTTACGAAGGGAACCGGAGGAGAGGAGAAGGTTTGGACAATGCGGAGCGATATAATTGCCTTGATAGAAAAGAGGCATTTCGGTAGCTTTGGCCTTGAAGCCGTTGTCTGCCCGGTTGTTATCTAATCAATAGTCTCGTCTCGCGAAAGAATAAAGTTGGAATTTAAAGAAAGACACCTTTTTGGTCAGGAATCGCAGTCGTACGACATATTAGAGAATTTTAAACATTTTCAGCCGGATTTTCCAAGCGGAGAAATCATGCTTGGAAACTTGATAGAAAAGGTGTGAGTATTTCGTATTCAGAGTGAAACATGTTTATATTAAATCAGCACTGCCCCAACAGACTTACATAGAAGATGGTCAGGCTAGAATAGGCGCAGCTGTGATAAATGCATGCTCGTTCTCGCACCAGCAGTGGGAAAATATAATATCCCAGCTACAGGATAAGATTCCACACGGCGAATTTAAGCGGCAAAAAATATCCAAGCATCTGCAGATTTTTCATTAAACAAATCTTTGTGTTAACCTCATCAAGGGGGCAAATGCTCAAAAAGGGACGAAACAGCATCTACAGTAAAATATTCCGCTCAAACTGTTGTTGTCATCCTCACATTCCGTGGAAGTAACTGTTTTCATATATTGATCGATTGGAGGGCGTTTCCAAGCCATGCAAACACACATGGGCACATATGTCGTGTAGTGTCGTAACAACGCAATGCTCACACGGTTCGTCCTCTTTTCACGGCCACATACGTAAGCAAGAAGGGTTCCTCTCTCTTGGGAGGAAGAACGCGTGGAAAAACAAATCAGACAGCGTTCATATGAGACAATGTCGACGCACTGATCATGACCGTGAATAACGACAACAACAACACAATCAAAGATGCGCTAAAACGCGGGATGAAATGACAATTCGCTAGGGTCCCTCTCCTCATGTCTCTCTTCGTGTCTCTCTCCATCTATCCCTGACGTGCTGTGCCGATTTCACATATGTAGTAAGCATACTGCGAGCACATGTTCCGACTTGGGAATAGAATTTTCGAAGTAAATTAATAACGGAAACGTTTTTTTGCCCCAATCGAATTTGTGGTGCAGCAATGACCTTGACAGTTGGTGTGTGTGATTTACGTAAGCTATTTTTCTAAGCGAAACACGGAAGCAGATAGAAAGACTAAAACGCAGTACTCATTGGTGGATTGATTAGGGGATTGTGTTTTGAGGTTAATCCAGCTGTCTGCGTTGTGGCTGATCTGTGTGGGAGAATAATGATCAATCTCAATAAATTAGTAAAAGGTCGTGACATTCGCACATCGTTGCGTTACTCAAATGAACGAGGGAAATAAATGTTTTCAAGGATTTTTTGCATAGCTGCATATTATGGAGGCTTTTTTACTTCAAGAAGAGCAGTACCCCAGCTCGTCACAACTATTCCTTTTGTAATTGATTCTACAAATCTTAATCCCATCGAAATCTGTCCATTATTATTATGATAATTTATTTTGAATTTTGGTCACTCACAAATAATTTCCCTTCCTCTTCTGTTATCGCCCGCTCTTGCTCACCAATAACATAAAATGTTTATCTCTTGATGAAACAAAGCCTTAATTCACATATAATTACGTTTCTTTTCAAGAGGAGTTGTGTTATTTCATGCAGTTTGACTTCTAACCGAATATTTGGAATTTTTCATGCCTTTATTCTATCAATATTTTTGGGGATTAACTAAAAATATTTTTGTTTGATTTGAACTGAAAACTCTCGGTTTCTAAGTGTCAATAGAATCCATTTTCAGCGACACATTCAGAGAGACATCCGATGCCTGTGTGAGAGGTATGGAATAATTTGTGACGCATGAGGACT
>LRSR01003851.1:0-21823 GCA_001579985.1 Hypsibius dujardini
TAAGTAATTCTGAGTCAGATGGGTGCCCATATGTCTGTGCATACTTAAAGGTTAGTGTGCCAATAACAGCCGCACATTCGAAGAGAATACCATTACGGGAATACTTCAATGGCTTGGATCTATCAGCATTGAGAGTTCATTATAATCCGGATGGACAAATCTACACGATGCTCGTGGCACATAAAGTAAACACATGACTCGCTAATATCAATTTGCTGCATTGTTCCTTGTCATTCTTGCAATGACAGAAAGATATATTTGATGGGTGCTGCTGCAGATTGCCATTCTGCCATTGGGCTGTGCGATGCAAACTGACGAACGCATGTGTGCTGAGAACTCCATGAAATCTCTCAATTGCACTTGGTGCAATAACAAGTCCTGCACTTCACGGTCAGATTGCGTCACAAAATATGGTAATTCTTCTTTATGGAGGTTGTTACGACAACACCATGCTGAACGATCGGTGTTGGTTTTCTACAGATGGAACTAGGGAATCATCACCGTTACTTGGTATTCTGATGGTGACGACATGCGTTGGAACTGCAGTGGTCTCACTGCTTGGTTTCATATGCTTCTGTCGAGCACGTGCCTTGAAACGCAGAATCCGTCACACAAATGCAGAAGTGGCACCAATCCTTCGTACTACAATCGTCTCGCAGAGCACAGCGTCATTTAATCCACCTGGCCAAATTGCTTCAGAATCAGCTACAGTTAGCGTAGACGAAGGTTAGTCCTATTTCATAGTAACGGAAACGGTCAGGTTTGTCAGTGGCAGATTGAGGTCGGATGACATGACAAGCCAAATGCGTGGTGTTTGGGGTGGGCGAGGAGGAGGCCCCCTCGGTCAGCGAGGAGGGGAAAGCAGCTTCAACATGCAAGAACCCCACCCTCCCCCGTCCAACTCCTACGGCCAGAGATTCAATATCCTGGTCGGTCCAACGGTCTGTCCGCCACTGAAATTTGCAATGATAAGCAATACGAAAGTCCGGAATTTGATTGATGGACCTGTAGATACATACCAATCAATTAGTGAAAAGACAGTGAGACTTATAGCAAAAAAAATGTTTTCTGCTGAGGAGAAATTTTGCAGTAATGTTGAGTCAATCATTGCTTAGATTTCGAACGATACGACACTCTCTAATCCAGCACTCCGTGCGAAATAGATTATCGTCGACAGAAATATTTTTGGTTTAGAAGGGCAAAGCTTCTGAAAGATTGTTGCAATCGCCTTCCGACACCCCCCTATAAATTTTTTGAGGGGGTGGGGCTTGAGCTAAACGATTAAGTTGAATATTCGGCAAAACGACCAGTACTCTACTGGATATTCTGAATTATATACCAATTTCTCTGTTCCTCATTTGTTGCAGCAAGTATTGAAACTGAAAACGCAACGACACTTCCTGATACCGACACGGCCGGCAGGTTTGAATCAACAGGCTTGGAGGAGGTCGTGCAGAACACGGGATTGAATCTCCTTATGCCCGAGCTGTTGAAGCTTGGTCGCATAATTGGTAAAGGTACGCATGGTCTGGAGTTATATTACGCTTCCTACGTTTTGTGGGGAATGTCTGAGGGACTGTAGTAAACCGACAGACGTTTACCACGGTAAACATTGTGACAGGGCGACACTTTGACCTGCATTTAGTATCGCGGCTGTGATCAATGGACATGACACTCGCTTTAAACGCAAGTATAGGCGCTGGTCCGTGCAGTAGCAACTTTTCGCCTTTTCTACCTTGCGTGTCACAGGACCCCAACTGCGCTACATATGAAGGACCTGTGAATATAAGAAAAAAGCATATCGTTTAATACTATTTTTAGGCAACTACGGAGTCGTTTACGAAGGTATTCTTCTTCAAAACATCCCATCAGGCCGATATGAACAAGCCAATCAAATGCAAAGGAGCCCCACAAGAGTGGCCATTAAACGCCTTCAAACTCAGTTTCCTTTAAATGAAGTGGAAAGTCAAGCACAGATCGAAGGAGTCATCAAAGAGGCGGAGGTGATGGCAAATTTGGTGCATACCAACGTCATGAAGATACTTGGCATCTGCGTGCAAACAATGGATGGGATAGTTACACCTCTCATCGTGTTGCCGTTTTTGGAAAAGGGAGATCTACACAAATATGTCTCCAGCTTAAGGGTAAAACAGCTTCGACTAGTAATAGCATGTTACATTCACGGGATTGTCCATTTTTATTGGCAACTAGGCTCCGCTACCGCAATATAGAGTTCTAGATTTCGCACTTCAAATCGCTAAAGGAATGGACTATCTTTCTAACCTGTCTGGCAAGCGAATAATTCATCGGGATCTCGCTGCTCGAAATTGCATGTAAGTTACTGTTATTACTGACAATACCGAAAGATTTTTGGTCGGCTCAGATCAAAAGGTTCCTTCGCCCAACGCCAAAATTTTGTAATCTTATTTTAACAAGCTTCGCAATAATTCTTACAAAATTTTATTTGAAATGTTTCCTTCTTATACAAATGATTCATTTTGCATTCACCACTGAACAGGTTGGACCACCTAATGACGGTTAAAATTGCTGATTTCGGGCTGGCCCGGGATATCCAGCAATCGGGGAACTCTTATTACATCGCTCAGCCCGGTCAAGCGTTACCCATTTATTGGATGGCTCCGGAATCCTTTGAGCGCAACAGATTCAGCACTCAATCAGATGTGGTAATTATTATGCCTCTACACCATTTCTTGCTAAAGAAACAAAATTGTTTATTATAAAACTTAATCTATAAATTTATGCTTTAGTGGAGTTATGGGGTCGTCGTGTGGGAAATGCTTACACGAGGGCAGCGACCGTATGCTCTGCAGAGGACAGAGAGAGGATTTTCATTAGCTGTTTTAGGGCAATTCTTGGCTGATGGAAACCGTTTAATCATACCGGACTGTTGTTCGAGCGATTTGTGAGTTAATCGCCTTGGCAAACGGACGGATTCATATTTAAGTAATATACTGTCTTTGATTAATTTCAGGCGTAATCTCATTCTTCTTTGCTGGTCTGAATGTCCTGAGAGACGGCCAACGTTTGACAGAATTTTTGTTGATGTCTTGCGACAACGCGACCTCGAAAAAAATGACGAAGCTGGATACATGATTCCAACGACAACGTGATTAGGAACTCACTTTTACTGCAGTCCTCTTGTAGTCGATGAGTTTCTCTTAAGTATTGACCTTTGCTGGAGGTTTATATTTATATGTATGTCGCATTCGTCGGTTCTTAAGTAGATCAACATATTTTTAGATGAAAGCTTCAAAGATGAATGTCATCCTACAGTGTTATAACGAGCTGACTTCCGTTGTTTGTATGAAAAAGGGAAACACTAATAAAAATGAGTAATAATTTCATGCATATCGTGTGACACATACGTACCGCAGCAGTTGCATGAGAAAAAAAGGACCAAAAGCGTCGGAAAGTAGCAAAACACTCATTCAAAACTAAGGAGAGAGTGGGCGGGAACAAAACTAGCAAAAGACGCAGGAGACATAGCACAAGCCGGCACAAGATTACATATGTGGCGAAAACCTTTCGCTAACCGATTTAAGTAATTTCGCTCGTTTAATAAACACAAACCGAGTGAAAGGATTTAAATCGGTTAGCGCAGAGTTTTTTGTCACATGTGTATATAATAGGAAACATATCAGCGAACAAGAGACGCCCATGTAGAGAAGTGTGCTGCAAGATTCAAGCCGTCTACGTTGTCCTCGGATATCCGCATACGTTGAAATCAGCAACACTAATTGCTCAACTTCCAGTGACACAGCGGCCCCTTCTCTGAACATCAATTCGTGGAGACTTGAAACTGTCAAGAACTCCTATTTGGGTTACGTCTTTTTTGGATCTATCGTGAGCAGATCCAGATCACCTGTGTGCGATAGAAAAAATGACCAATCTTCTGCCGAGCGATTTCGCAGTATTGCAATGGGATTCAAATGAGTCCGTCTGTATTTAGATAAAGTGGGGGGCGGGTGAGGCTAGAATACCTGCTAGCCTGTGTGTACGTAAGATGAAACGACTGCCTGAACAGCCCGATAGGCTAACCCAACTTGCGCGGCCACCTCCCTACGAACGTCCTTTAAAAACACCAGATACACAACGGGATCAGCCAGCAGTAGGAGTCCCGGTAACAGCTCCGTCATTGAGAAAATCTCAATCATGAACGGCAAACGACGTCCCGCTGCCGAGACAATTAATAATGTCGCAATAGTTACGGGAACCCAACAGAGTAACTGCAGGCAGACGAACCACAGCACGAGTCGTAGCTCGTTACGTGATTGTTTTTTAGTTGTTCTAGATGGTAGCCTGTTAACGGATGGTCTGCCGGTGGAGGCTTGAGATTGTCCCACGGGGTTGATCTGAGATCGCTGGCGCTGACTGTGACGGTGCCAAAGAATGTAAAGAAACACGGGATACGAGAGGAAAATGATGAGCTGAGGTATGTACATCGTGGCAAATCGCACAAACACCTGCAATACAGAAATTTCGTCAGTGCAAAAGAAAATTCCGTAGCACTACAAAGTGTAAATTTTCAAAAAGTTCAAAACACTGCTTTATTTACGAACCTCGGCGATTTGTGCCAGCACTTGTTACTTGTCAAATTTAAACACGGTATATGACGAGTTCGCGAGTTTTGAGACAAGTCCAACATCTTGTACGCAGACAACTCGTATACCGATATATCGTACCTCTGAACTCGGAATTCAATTGGTATCCAATTACATTTCATACTCAGACATGTGATATCTCAACAATTTGCCCCTGTAAACAAATTGTAGCAAGCGACAATTTGCGCATAACTACTATTCGCATACAGACGTTTGGTCTTCTACTTTTGAGACCGAAAAAGCCCATCCAAATTCGGTATTCTAAACAAAAGACATGACATATTTACTAGACCACGCTTCGTTTGATTGCGGGTTGAAAAAAACCAAAGTATTTTAGTTAATGGTTTTGAGATTACACTGACACTATTGAGAGAGACTATTTCCGACGGAGGGAATACAACTTGTCATTGCGTACCAAATATATATCTCTTCGGTAGGACCGATTCGAATTATCATGGTCCCAATTGGCAACTGATACGAAGTGTCTATTGTGCCGATGTGTCTAGGTACGAATTGAGAAGTGCAAACTGTTTGGACAACTTTTGTCTGGGTAGGTTCATTTATCCGACAAGATTTATTATAAATCTGACCATTTTTAACGTATTAAAGTTGGACGATAAAAATGTTCCTGTTATAATTCGGTCATGCTGTTGAAACTGTCTTTTTAAAACGTCTTTTTTGCGTATTTTTATTCAAAGTAATTGACTTTTTTTATTACTTGAAATGGCTCAAAGAAAAAGTTATTTAAGATATTTTCTTTACCACACCTGGTAGTACGGTAAGGCTAGAGTGATACGACAATCGATCCCCTTCGGCCGCACGATAAAGTAATCGATCCAAAATAGCGGAAGGTACAGGGTGAACTGAAATCCGATTCCTGAAAGCGCCATGCACACGGAAAATCTGACGGTTTTAGTCCGGTACCAATTGGGCATTAGCAGCGCCAACCACCGATCAACACAAATCACCGCATGCTGTATTAGCATCCACGAAGCGGCTGTCCACTGCGTGTACTTGGAGTAAGAGCAAGCTGCTCGGGTGGTAAAGTCTATCGTATTTGGCAGGAGGTTCTTCTGAAGGTGCAGCGAGCCCAGCAGTATGCCACAGATCAGGTCATCAATCAGCAGGATAAAAAAATGCACGTTGAATGGCTTCAATAGTACCGGACGACGTATGTAGACAATTATTATGGAAATGTTGATCAGTGAGGCTAGGAAGGCAATGACAAGTGCTATGTATGCCAGAACAACCATAGCTAGTGTAAGTTGGGGGACAGTCGTGGGACGAGCCATACCAGTGATGTTAAAGAATGTGGTGTTCATGGCCAAATGGGACGAGTTAAAGGCATTGTGTTGGACGTAAGTAGTGTTATAGATTTGCGGATCCATGTTTGGAATTCAATCTGATCTATTACTGATATATATATATGGAATGTTAGATTGATATGAGCAATGTAGAAAGAACTGAATGTTATGTTCTGGCCACGCAATTCGCACTCGAAAAAAATGTCTATATAGTTGTAGACTCGGATTATAGTAAACAGCATTTGTCAGAAAAGTCGCAGATCTCCAAATCAGCAATAATATTTACGACGGACAATCTCCCGAACTGTGTTCAATAATTGAATGGCCCACTTTCTGAGATAATGGGACTTGATGGGATTCTGAGTTCCAAGTAATGGGATTCATAAAAGGTCAGCTCCTGTCAGATACAGGATGTCATATCTTGCTCTTACATTATTTATTAGTGCACCGAAATGTCACATTGTAAAGATTGGATGATATTATTGAATGGCTCGAAGTTAAAATCACTGCTGTTGCATGGGAGATTTCAGTAAAGAGGTTGTTTGTGTGACATTTCAAGTTGCGCACTTGAGGGAGAAGTCTTCATCTGCATGAAAGGTTCACTGTAAAGGTCACGGCTAAGATAGGAAACCACATGACGCCTTGTCATTGTTGGGGGGGGGGGAAGGGAAGGGAAAGCATTAATGTGAAATTGAAAGAAATTCTGTCTGTGATGTCGTTCGGTCGGTGAAATGACCAGCATTTCAAAGCCCTTTCCGTGGGCACTTGTATTGACTCCTTCAGGAGCTGAGCTACCCAATTGCGTTGTGTAAAAAAAGTGTTTCAATGACTATAGAATAGATTCATGCCCACCGGCAAAGCTCATTTAAATAAACAATTTATTTCATTTTAAATAGAATCGCATTTTGATCATTCAAAACAAGGTTTTAAATAATATGTCCTCCCACTCAATGCTAATTTAGTGATTCGAAATAAAATATTTTTTTTAAAAATCGATTTTCATTTTTGTGACTTGAACATAGTGACAGCATATTTTATTTAAAGTCAGAAGTCGCTTGTTGAGCTATTTAAAATTGTTCTAAACGTGTAGCTTAACAACACTACGACCCACGGCCACCTAACCAATAGAGGAATGTGAAACTACAGGCGACCTGGAACTACTCTGTATTCTTGATCGCGGAGGTTGACACGGCAAAACGTGAGAGAGGAATCACAACCAGATATTGGATTGCAAATTATCACAATAAGACCCACTCAGAACGAGTGATTAAGTGACAGAACAGAGAACAGAATCGATTATCATACAAGGGGGCAGTGTTTTTCGTCTGTTCCGTCCCGGCAATGTGCCCGTCCGTCGCATGAATATGACGCGGGGAAGCAGAATCCTCCTCGGTGACAGCTAAAGCCCAGGCCGCCGTCCTTCCGTCTACATGCGGGATAAGTGACCGGAGGAAGAAGCTCTAGTCCGACTTCCCTTCCTGGTGATGTAAATGAAAAGCTCTGTGCTAAATTTCATTTCAATTTTCAAACTATTCATGGAAGATTTCTAACAAAAAATGATTAGACAGAATACGAAAAGTAAACTTAACATTGTTTGCAAAATTTCTTGAGATGAAAGGGGAGAAAGGAAGAGAAAAGTGAATATGGTGGTTGAAAAAAAATGAATTAAAAATAAATGCAAATGTTGTAAACCTTTGGAAATGAAGCTAATCAAACCCAAACTTCAAATACAGAGTATAAAATGTTGCTTTCTCAGAAGTATTTAATAAATAAGCATTTGAGGCAAGGAAAAGATTCAGCAAAAATATAAATAGAGGTCGAACAATCTCAGAAGCAATCTATTTTTAATTGATAGTTTGGTTAAGAGAGAGATTTTAGCAAATAATCTATTCCCTTTTCAGGGCTTTGATAAACAAAAGAGCTTCAGTACTACTTAACGGATGTAGATTTAAAGTTCAAACATGTGCATTAAAATAAAAATTACAAATAGTGGTATTTCAAGTGTACGTAACAAACTGTTTCAAACTAGTACTAGCGAAGCAAAAACTGAGGCCTCAAACTGTAGAAATAAAGTTCAAACAAAATAAAAACGAATCCACATAAAACTGATTACATAATCAGCATCGATTCACGGCATAACAACGCAGTTCGAGCAAATTTTAAGGCCCTGAAAGACTATTAGAGAAAGGTGTGGCATAAGCAGAGATGCTTACCTCCTCCACTGACTCCAACTGGGCAGTCTACCTCATCCCTTCCGTCCTCGCAGTCCCGCCCACCATCACACTTCCATTCAGCCGGCCAGCAATATTCCTCAACAATATTCAAGCACTGATATCTTTCCGCTTCGTCTTCCCGGCCGCACCGCACAACAGCGTTTTTTCGTTTCGGGGACCCAGCCGGACAGTCAAGCTCATCCAAACCACCCAAGCAATCCTCCTCTCCGTCGCAGACCTGGTCGTATGGATAGCAGAAGATGTCCCTTTCATGACATTTCACCCCCGAGATGCCGTTGGGAAGAACACAAGGCACCAGCCTGGAAACGGTGACGGCAAGGGGAGACCCGGCCTTCGACGGACAATTTAGTTCATCGCTCCCATCAAAACAGTCCTTAAGACCGTTGCAGAGGCTGCTGTTGCGGTTACAATAGTGGGAGATGGGGCAGGAGAAGCCGACGCTACCATCCACTCGTGTACATTTTCGTTGGGAATTGGACCTGGACCTTGCACATCGGCATATCTATGGAATGAAATAAGTGTGTGAAATGCCCAGTGTCGGTCTGAGTCATCGCCGACAAGGAATCAATTACCAGAGGTTTCCAATCGTCGTTAAACTTTTTTGCTGAAAGCCTCTTCTTTTAGCATACGTTTAAAAAATATTGCGTGTTGTGGACAGGAATTTGTTCAATTGGGAAAATTTAAGAATTTGGAAAGTTACTGGAATATTCGAGCCACACCAATTATTAAGAAACCTCAATTTATTAAATTTCTTTTTTCCTTTAATTTTTGATACCCACTGGTTCAAAATTTAATTCGAATTAGTTGGCATTAGGCAAAGACTTTTGAAAAGCGAGGGAAAGAGCTACGGCTGTTATTTGGTATATCATTACTATTCATGCACAGCTAATGGATTGTAATATCCGAGTTCCGCCAGTGCCTCTAGTTCTGCCCTCATTTCAGCAACTTGTGTGCTCATGCCGATCGGTTCCAAATTGAATTTTGGGGCAGTGGATGTCAAAAAATATGAAAACAAAACGATTTTAGAAATTCGCGTTTATTGCTGGGACTTTAATATTCGAGTGATTTTTACAACGTTTTTAATTTTTCCAAATGAAAGAGGACCTTGTCCCCGGCAATCGATATTTTCCAAAATCGTTATAGAAGAATGGATTTTCAGAAAAACAATTTCATTTTCATCTGAGACCGGCCCTGGTAATTGATTCCTTATGAGTTATTAATAATTTCTTGTGCGTGTGCTCTGTTTTCTCATAGCCTCAAGTCATCGTAACAAGCTTGAACTTCCGGTTCCTGATGGCGCATACAAAAATGGGAGGGATACAGTTATCTATGTTAATCACGGTCTACTGTACTTGCATGACTACAGCTGTGTTTGCAACAGCTTCCGGCGTTAAGTCTGACCACCCCTTTTTGGTGTAAACATAGACCACCCTTGTTTTGGTGCTAACTTGGGACATTTTGGGACAACCCTTTATAGAGCATGTTAACAGATATCGCTTGTTTGAATAATCATGACTTCTCATAAGCAAAGATCTTTCGAAAGTTTTTTTGCCTTATTCCGCTTTGCGTCTAACATCTTCTCTAGTTGAGTTTTTTAAAAGACGTAAAATTTTATTGAACATGACATCGTTTGACGAATTCTTAAAACATTCAAGATCATATAAAGGCTCCTAATTTCCATTAGAGTGAATTTATTTATTTTTTCACACTGATGAGAAAGCGAAGCAAAGAAATTTTTTTTTTAAATTCTGGCAACAAATAGAACAATTAGTTGTCTAAGGTATGAAAAGCAACCCACGTGTCGCACCGCACGTACCGGTATTAATACTACAGCTACGAGTACCAATAAAGAAGGGTGTATCATTCCAGCAGCACAGCTCGATGTATTTTGATAAGAAAGGTGGGAAATTCAGATTGATTTGCAAGATTTTAGGGCTTGCAGACGGAAAATAACGACGAGCTGAAAATTTAGTCGTCTTTACAAACTTGTTTACATTAAGAAATGGGCTGCGATCCGGCCACAGCATATCGTCCATCAACTTGATGAACGATATGCTCTGTTGTGCCGCATAAATGCTGTGCCATCAAATGTGACTTTCGGCAGAGGCTGACTCACATACAACTTACCCTTCCACTTAAACTTGCCCGAAGCCAGACTGAACCCAGAGACTACAGTGTTTTCTTTTCTAGTTCTCAAGTCTCACCCGCATTGTCGACCGGAAATGACTATATAGTCGTCTGTCGTAATGTTAGAAGAGACTTAGTGCTTACTGAGGTTTGCATCAGACGCGAAAGGGGAAATACTTCTGCGATTGCAACAATGACAAGCGAAAGCTTTAGTAGACGCTTCCATATAAATGTTCTTAGCGACATTTTTGTTTTGGTTTAAAAACATAAACAACTACTATTAATTTTCAATTTGCAGACATAATAATTGATTCAACAAGTTTAGATTGTATCCCAATTTTATGTTGTGTACCACAGGTCAGTCCGGGGGCTCGTTAAGGGCCCTTTCAAGTGGCAAGATTGCGCTAAAAATTTGTCATCTTTTCATTAGTTATTTTGAAAATTGTGAGGTTGCGGGGTCTGATTTCCAAGACCTCTGAAACTTCAAAAGATTTTCAAAAACATTGCTTATTCCATAAATATTGATAGTCTTGAAAGGTGTGAACCTTTCATTTGCAGTTGTTATGGAGCTTATGTTGGACCAAGAACAAATTCGAGTTTGTTAAAAAACTTGAAGTCTTTGAAAATGATATGAAATATTGTGGGTCTGAAAATCAGACCCCACACCCCAAAAGTTTTGAAATGATCAATAACAAAAGGTCGAATTTTGGGTTCACTTTTGGGAAAAATGAATGTTGTCTCTGTGACTAACCCTGGTCTTACCATAAGGGGTCTTGAATGCAACTTCAAAGGACCCTAAAACGAGCTCCTGGGTAGTTTGTTCGGACATCAGTGTAGCAATCGTTGAAAAATTCAGCGATTATCTCTGAAGTCACTTCTGGTCCCATAGCCCGTATGACATGCAAACAGAGACTACAAGAGGATATTTGGCCGCTCTCGTGTGTTAAATGACATATTATTACATTATCGAATAGGTACAGCTAGTTCGCCGGTATGGACAATACATTATAGTCAAGATTTTAAATGGCCTATCCGCTAATTGCGCGTATGAAGGAGCGCGTGCATTCCTTTGAGACTGTTTCTGGTGATCAGGCAGTTATGATGGCAGACGGTTACTTGTCCACGATGTGGGTCGCGCGTCTGTGCATACTGCGCAATCAAGCAGCGTCTAGTGCGATGTCAGACATAAAAAGACGATCCAGGGGTCCTAAACGTTGCACCATGGTACAAAGGATATTAGGTTAGTATAATTGCTTGTTCCTCGGTTGCAAGAGTGCCAGCCTAAACCAATGGCCACAACATCGTATTCGGGTTCAAAGGATATTACGTCAGTATGTTGTTTATTCGTGTCGACATGTTCTTTAAAGGACTGTCTCCAGACGAATTTCAGTTTGTTATAAAAACTTTCTGAATCACTTTTCATTTCCAAATGTCAAAGTATAACTGCAATCGTATGCGTAATGCGTGAATCGTAGGATCTACTGGACGTTCCACCCAAATAACGGCATTCGCAGCTCACGTTATGACAGTTCGGACGTGCAAGTGGTGGTTGGGAAGAACTCGCTCTTGCCGCCCTATGGTAAGTCCTAAACACTTGTTAAGAAGTTCTGTCGCGTGTGTCCTTAAGGGGAATCCCGTGTTTGGTTTTGCTCCCAAAACTTGACCGGTCTGCTGAACATGTTTGCAAACAGCAAACGCTTTCGTTACTAAAAAGCATTATAATAATATGTTTAAAAAAAGCGTGTTTAATAATGCGTCGGTTTGGAATAAACTTTAAGAACATTTTGGAAAAGTCACATGCGACACTGTTCTGATGGTATTTTTGGACACCCTTTTGAGAACTTTTAACTTTCTAGAGAACTAGTACCAACTGAACGAGTACAAAATTAAGTTGTTCACGTCAACTTTGTAAGCTGCGGTTCTCAAAAAAGTGTCCAAAGGGGATGGCGGGTCACTTCTGACAGCTGCTCATTTGTCTGTAGAGGGCATCTCAAAGTTCGGCCTGAATATCAATTTCCTTTTCCCGAAACAATTTTTGGATTACGACCATTCTTACAGATTCCAAAATCACTGTCGAATCAACACTGGCGGTGCATTCTGTCCGTGGATAAGATTTGGCATCACCAGTTAATTATGGACGTTAAAGGCTTCAAATTATACTTAGCTTCAGTTATAGTATATGGATGACATTACAAAATACTGAAAACTGAAAAAATATCACAAAATATAAACATTTTCAATAGTCCAAAAAACCGTACAAAATTATTGTACATTTTGCATAATAAAATGCAAAAATTAACTGTCGAGAAGAGTAATGTTCAGCATTTTTCACCCTAAAATCTTAAAATCAGTTGTATAGTCAAAACATATGAAAAAGTATTTTTCTCAATTTAGAATCACATATGAAAGGAAAAAATGACGAAGTGAGCTTATCGCATTTAATGCAAGGATAAAGAAACGTATAATATGTCGGTTAAATTGAAAGATAATCTTAGTATAAACTTATTGATCTTTTTATGTTTTCGTTAAGGAAAATCTACTGGTATCTGCCGCGCTCCAATCAAAGCATCGCTGATGATCAGTGGCGTATTCGGCCCGCAGGTACAGAGGTTATCGACAGTTGTACCCCGAACCGGATAACTCATTTAACAAGGGTAGCCTTGTGGTTGGGGCAGAGAATCCTGACTAGCCAGCCCTTACTACAGGGGTCACCACGAACATTGAATAGTTTTCAAGCGGTGACCACGCAAACTGAGCGCAACTGACGCTAATCTCACAAATGACAAAAACGCCACACCTGAAGCCTCAATTAAGTTTATGATAAAAACTGATTTTTAATCTCACGCAGGAAGCCTTCCTGGGGTCGTTGACTAAAAATTGTTAACACGGGCTCAGTGGGTTGATTGCTTCATTACTTAATTGTGTTAGTGAATCCTTTGAAATTCTGCCTTTCCATCAAGTGATTCTAGAGGCAGTGTAGCAAACAAAGTAACCCTAAAAGGATAAATCATAAAATATTTGCTTTCTATTAAACTCAAAATGTTGTAGGGGCGGAACTAAAACGATGTTAATGTGTAGAAAGTACTTGTTTTCGCACTTTTGCGCGAATTATTTTTTCTCAAAAATTTCCTGCTGCATTTCAAGAACCGATAGAACGTGGTTTTTATAGAGAAACTATGTCATGATAACTTACAATGAGCGGTTTTTTGTTTAAGCTCCAAACACGATTGGCGGAACTGAAGTTCGTAGTATACTTTTCGGCTTAAGTTGGCGGGTACAAAAGTACCACTTTCAGGACAAAATTCCTCAAAAGCTCAAATATTGTCAGATTCGTTTCAAATTAACTTTTAGCTAATCTTAACTTACTGCCCTCCTTGCCACTAAAATTAATTTTTATTTTCCCACACTCACGGATGTTGGAGGGAGTAACAAATAGAATTCAATAATCGTGGAGACCCCTGTAATTCTTAATCGTTATTATTTTTCAATCAAATTCAACGCCTATTTAACATGTTGATTTAGTTATTGTCATCTTTACTTGGGGATCAGAGGGCGGGCCACAATAGATTAAGGCCAGAGCCGAAGCTATATTAGAAATATTAAAATATTGCGACCGAAATGTTTTACATTTTTTTTAAACACAAAATATTTTGAAATTGGAAGCTAATTAATTTCATTCTCAAACAAATTGGCGCAGCCAAAATAGCCTTGAATGAAATTTCCGAATAAATATTTAACTAATGTCTCTGTGGGTCTTTGCGTTTCTCCACTTTTTTCTATTATTGTACGCACTATAATAATTTAGCATTCATTATGGAGAAACGTCTTTCGGAAGCCTCAACTGAAACTAGCCATAGCTTCGCCCCCTGGCATCCAAAAAATGATTCTGCTGATGTCAATCGATTCAAATAAATTGAAATTGAACGAAATGTGTGGCAAAACTAATGCAGGCGCGGCGCAGACTAAATAAAAACTTATTCAAGATAAATATTAGTTTGCTCGTTTGATACCAGGCTCGGGTTGGCTTCTTTACTGGGCGCTATCAGCAGAGTGATGCGGAAATTTTGCAAACCCAGCTGAAGAAATATTTTTTTACGACCGCGTCACGCACGAATATTTTAGTATTTTATCAAGCCCATGTTAACAGTTCAGAAATAAATATCCCCAACAATGCCCAACACAGTGTAAAAATGATTAAAAATAGTTATTCGGCCAGGAGGAAACTAAAGCCTCTAATCTTCGGCTAAATATTCAATTGAAGGCCGAAATGCTTCTTGAATCAAGATGCTCTGACCTTGGCTCATCAGACACAAACACAAACCACATACACAGGCATATATGCAAAAATTGGTTTAGACACATGCCACATACTTGCATATATAGGCATAGATATTCGTATTGACATAACATTAGAGATACAAGTGAAGCTTCGGCTTCCGGCCGCCAACTTTTGAAGGGTTCTTGAAGACTGTCTAATTAATAGCTACAATTCAGGACTTACTGTATTGTTCGCCTGTTTGCCATTCTCGTAGTTGGTCTAGTTTGCGATCTCAGTCTCCTCATCCGTCTGACTTCGTCTCCGTCTCCATATTCGGTCAGTCTCTGTCTGTTTTTATCATAACATTCGTTTCCGTCGTCGTTTCGGTCTGGATCTCGGTCTCGGTCACGTGTTTTGTACCTATCTCTACCTTGTTCTCAGTCTCGGTTTCGACGTCGGCCTTGGTCTCAGTCAGCCTGCCTGCCTGAGATCATTTCTAGAGACAGTAAAATCGGCCGACTCTTTTGTTTTATCTGTGTTTGTGTCCATTTAACTAGCCGTCGTTGGGAGGCTGTCAATAATGAGCAGGCGGACTGTGAATCCAGTTACACAAATTGAGTTTCTTCTACCACGCAGTTAAACACGTTTTCTTCCGTTTTGTTGATAAAGTCTCAAGATTCTGAACAGTGCGTAATTAATGAACCCACTAATGTTGAACCGGAAAGTATAAACGGCCTGAAAAAAAATAGCCAAAATGATGCAGTTTATGTAGGGACTCATTTTAGGAATTGAATACTCACGATACAATATATTGAGGGAACTTTTCAACAACTCACAGCACTGCAGTATTGACTCATACATGACATAAGCATTTCAACTGGGAAAGAATTATTGACAAGAACTGGCCCTGTGAATCACGTCTCAGCGATAACAAATGGTTAGGGCTGATTATCTCGGTATTTCTCGAGCTGCACAACGGTTCTCAATACTAGACTTTGGACGGAGAATGCAACAAAGCAGACTAGACAAACACTGCAAAGTGGAGAGCCTCTCCCATTTAGTAAATTCTTTAGGCATTGCGGTGATGCGGCCAGAGGCGTTAAGGCCCTAAACACATTACCAGAAATTTATGCTTTCTGAAGTTATCCACATTGCACCTGCGTTGATTCAAAAGTTTACTACCTTTTTTTCCGTAAATTGGTAAGATGTCAGGCTACCGTCATGGGGCCTTTATTCTCCTCGGTCTGCCTGAAACATCGTCCAGAAATGATGTGAATCGCCGATTCCGTGAAATGCAGTTGAAATACCATCCCGACAAGCAATCCGGGCAATCCGAAGTCCAAAAACAGGAAAACCTGGAGTTATCAAAATCCATTAATATGGCGCGAGATCAATGCTTGGAATTCATCACTCAAAGGGAGGCCAATCACATTCGACAACGCAGCACCGCATTTCAGCCCAGCAGGCCAACCCCATCCGACTTCGAAGCGGAACGCAGAAACAATAATAATAACAACGAGCCTCCTCTTCCCCGTCATGACCCTGCAGGAATGAACCACAAGGAATACAGCAACCAACAAAAATCCGTCCTGGGTCTTATATTATTCCTTTCTGTACTCATAATTATTGGTTTAATTATGTACGGTCTATTTGCACTGTCGGGTCTCCCATTAGTGCCCGAGCCCTATGGCATGCCCAAGCCTAATAGCAAGCCCAAGCCCAATAGCAAGCCCTCGTCTCATCGGAATCATCAGCCAGCCAACAATAGGGAGCAAACGTTAGAAGCTAACGACCCGAGGGATCGGAAACTTTACAAATACACCGAACGAACCGTAATCTTGACTGAAACCAACTCCGACACCGCTCAACTGCGCATTACGACGACGTCGTATCTGTTTGTGGACCAAGCCAAGGGTTGGAAGAAGGTCGACACGAAAATAATACAAGGCGACCGAGTTGTCTTCCGGACAGTAAATCGGACAAAGGAAATATACGTTCCAAGCACCTTTCACTTTGAACTGATTGAGGAAGTAACTACCACTCATCTCGAACACTCTTATAACATTGCTTGGACGATAATAAGGACAACGATTGCGCGACCAGGAGAGTCTACAAGAACTACCGAGTCGGTCTACCGTGATGGAAAACTGCAAACCTCAAAAGCCGTATAAGGCACCGCTAACAGTAACCCTCTCTAGTGCTTTTTGAAATAGAGTTTAACTATCTGATTGAGCAATGAAATTTTTAGATGTAAATAAATAAAAAGTGTTGTACTTTCTCGCATTCACGGGTTGGCCGTTGCCCCCTTCCCACGAAGAACAGAAACAATTCGGCTCTTCGTATGTTAACAACATTATGGCGCTTCATGGATTCTTCTGACATATTTGTTCTTAACCCCTAAGGTATTTTATAATACGTTATCTCCGACTAATTCAAGCTGTGGTTTCGTCTCTTACCGGGCTATCGGGGAGAAATACGCTTGGCACCCATCCGAGATGACTTCAATCCGCTACCGTTGTCTCACGCATATTAGTATCGTCAAGCTCGGACTGTTGTTTTATTCATAAACCTAGCTTCTGCATATATTGAAGAACAGACAGGTTGGGAAGCTTGTTCGTGTCATACGTCAGAATTATAGTTAAAAACTCCATCATTTCAGACAGAACTGCATGTCATTGATCTGGTGGGGAGTTTAAATGGCGATATGTATATTATTTCAGCGTTTCATTCGATTGTCAATTCGTCCATCCGTCTTCGGCTTTGTGCATTTCTGTCTGTTTGACCGTCTGTTTCTCTGTCAGACGGTCTGACCATCCCTGTTTTCGCAACTCATCTCTCCGTCTGTCGGTTCGCACGTCCATCTCTTCATTTCTTCGCTAAGCCTTCAGTTTATCTGATCCATCAATAGGTGCCAGTCTGGATATCGTGTATTTGTCTTTGAATATAGTGTAACTTTTGTTTTCTATGATTACTCGTTTGCCTAACGTTGCTTTAAATGTTGAATTGCTTTTGAATTGGCAATGTCAGGATTACCTGATATAGGAACACGGAAGAAGAAAGACACAACATGTCTGCCTGCCAGACACACATTTTTCTCTTAGTTTATTGTTTATTCTCTATCGAGCACAGGCAGCAGCATTCCGGAAGATAAAGGATAGGAAGGTTAAATATTTAAATGATTTGGATTTGTCAGTTGTTATCGTGGTTTTATATTATGCGCCATTTCTGTTTGGCTTTCTTCCAGCTATAATTTTTTACTTTCAAACAGATCTCGGTGTTCCACTTTCATGAAGAGTTTCTTTGTTCTCATGAAAGCCATAACAAATAATTGCAACCACGAGGACTCCCCGTGAGGTCGTGAGATTTCCCTGGATGGAGCCCATCCAAAGTTTTTCACGGTGACGGTCGATACAGGAAAGGGCCGTTTATAGTTTGGAAGAAATCCTCTCATGAGAGGAAAAACCTTTCATCCAGCGTAAAATCGCCCGACTATAAACAGCTCGTCCAATTTTGAGAATCTCACGAACTATAAACAGGGTCGTGAGATCGAATGTGAGATCTCAAATGCGATTGCGTACGCGATCCTTTTCAAATCGCTCAGCCGAGTGATTTTCGTGCGATCTCCTTGATTTCCATACAAACCAGTACATTCCAATCACCATCCATTTTGAAATCCATTCGTTTTTTATCTTTAGCAACCAATTACCGATCTTTATTCGAAAAGATATTTTTCTCTTTTGATGCGATATGTTTTTGATTCTTGGATCATATGATTTTGGTGTGGCTGAGCATCAAAAGACAAAATTTCCAGGTATATGGAAAACAGTGTTGTTACTCAAGTAATTACAAAATTGAATATTTAAGAAATATTTATTGCCGAATAATAATAAAAAATACCAACGAAATTGTTATAGAAGGTTGATTTTTTCACAGGAACGGGATTTCTTTTAGTGTCTCACGTGCGATCCAGCCAATACTGTTTATACTAAATTACTTGATTCCAAACAAAACAACGCTCATACAAACGTGAGACCTGCAGTGAGAACGTCTGCGCCAAAATAAGCTTGTATTCGCACATCTCATCTCACGTCTCATCCAGTCGCCCATCCAAACTATAACGACGCCTAAACTGTCTGTGATATAATTGTCCACGTGTTTCGAGGTAGTGTATCACACATTTTGTAACGAACGACGAAAATCATATTGCTTTTGAATGAGAATTTCTAATTGCATTTGGCGCCGGCGCCGAAATACGAACATTTATTTCATAGGCGTGGCTCTGAAATTGTTATTATTCAGAATTTCAAAGTTGGGGAAACAATGCATAAAAATGACCGAAAGTCACATCAACGTGAGCACCCACCAAAACAGAGTACAGTAGTGCTCATAAATATGCCAGGCTGTCCACACAATGCAGAGTACGGTAATGCTCATAAATAGATCAGAGCTTAGTTCAGTACGAGATTAAGGCCGTTGACCAGGCGTTGACCAGGCGGTTTTAGAAATCGTAACTTAACCAGGCCGGCAGGCCAGCAGGTGGCGCAAAAGTCGTTTTTACGAAGGCTACCCAGGGAGATGGAACCGAAGTGGCGCCTCTACCGGACTGCTTGCACACTTCTCCATTGAGATTCTTTCCTTCCTTTTTTGGACCCAAATTCAAACTGTGAGGCTTAGCAACAAACTAAAATTATCAACGCTACACGCGCGTACTTGGCTTTGTCCAATCTGCACGATCTTGAGCTTCTTGAGAAGCTTTCAAAAAATGTTTAAGACAAATGCAACAGATTTTTCATCATGGTTGCGGTTCAGAAGTTGTAGGGTGTGGACCTCAGAAAACTGGGATATTTGAGATGGGATGAACTTTTTTTCGAGGTCTACATTCTACAATTTCTGAACCGCAAACATGATGAAAAATCTGTTGCATTTGTCTTAAGCATTTTTTGAGAGCTTTTCAAGAAGCTCAAGATCGTGCAGATCGGACAAGATTTGTCATTCAAGGTATCTTAAAGTGTCGCTAACGGGAAGAATTATTCAATGGTGACGTCACTGCAGTTTTTTCAAATTTCGAAAACGGCAAAAAGAACAAATGCAACAAATGGGGACCTGCGAAGATTTTCTGGACGATTCAAAGCGCCGGGTTGCCCTTAAACCTTATTTAAAAGCGTTGGGTATACTATTTACTTTATTTTTACATAAATGACTGATGTTAACAAATTGGTATTTGAAATAAAACATTACTTTAAAAGAGGGTTCGATCTTGTGAATAACTCCATTAATACCAAGACTTCTTGTCAAATCTAGAGAAATAGAATGTGGATATACATTTATCAAGCCCATTGCGGGTATCACAGGGCGGCTCGCAGTTTTTCTGGCCAACCGACACAGCGTGTTACAGCACGACCAGCAGGGTGTTACTGCAGTGTACGGTGTCTGGTGACTGATTCCACAATTGAACTCTTCCATGCGTTTAACGAACTTAAAGCATAACATCGCGTGACTTTTAAGGCGCGGCAGTGGGAAAATAATCTCATATTCACGCGGCACGGCATCAAGCGGCATTCAAAGAACTAAATTCAAAGGCACCACCGCCCGAAATTTCGGAGCAGTTTGGCAAGAGGTTGCAAACTAATGTGTTTTTAATTACTGTAGGAAATACAAGAATATAGATCTGTAACAGCGGTGATTGATAAAGAATTCTGATTAAGCAACAATAAATGGCAGGAATAATCAACAAAACCCATCAATACCCACAATAATCCACATCAATACAAGATAATAATAATGGATGAAAATATTAAATTCTGACCATAAGCGGAGTGACGCGGCGGCGCGGCAATCGTGCTTTAAATGAACTGTACATATAAATCAAGGTGGCATAGTACAGGATTAGGGATGCCGTCTGCAGAGTGGAGCTCAAGTGTACATCCTGGAAGCACATCCTTTTTCTTTTTTATGCGTTTTGGCTTCTCCTCCGCGTTTTGGCTTTTTTTGCTAGGCCTAATGCTAGCTTTATTTGCTAGGCTAGGCTAAATGCAGACAGCGCAACTGCACGGTAGCGTGAAATTTTTCTTAGCAGATAACCAGGGTAGCTGCGAATTAATTGCGAGTAGCTTGCGGTCGAGTCCATTGCTCTACAGAAGAGTTATCCAGCCAAGTTGAACCGATTTTATAGTGTCCTTCTTTAATTGATTCACAGTGATTTTGATTGATCCACACTGTTTTGTTTCCGCAAATTTGTTTACATTCAAATCCCATCCGTTGTGTGCTCCCGTGGTGTATTTTCTTTTTCAAGCCTTTATTACCGAACATATGCTTCTGAGCACTAGAATAGGATTTTTGCTGTTTTATTCCAACATTGTCAGCCTGAGGTCGAGCAGGGACCTGCCGCTCCTCGAAAAAAGAGCTCTGCAGAAGTGATGTTGCGCCTTGTGGTTCGTTCTTATATTTCCCGATGCGACAACCATTATTTCTTTCTTTTCACGGATGCCCGGCTTGGTCTTCTGGTATCCGTGAAAGATTATTCAACACAAATTGCACTCGTAGGCGAACTACTTGCTTTTCAGTCCACATGCATTAAAGATGGCGGCCTCGTTGTTTTTTACTTCCACCCCGTAGTCATATCAACATATTTTTTTCACTAACCCCAAAATGTATTCGTTATTACAAAGCTATTTGCCATTTGTGAAGAAATTTTGAAGTCAAACGGAGGTATATTGGTTCTACTAAAAAAATAGCCCGTTTTGATTTTCTGATAACATGCCCACCGTCATCTCAAATTCAGTTATTTTTTTAATTTCCATCACTGATAAAAACATTTTGCCTTTAAAAAATGTCTTATCAATGGTTTTATCAATCTCATGTTGCGGATGACTGCTGCAATTTCAGCTGAACGCACGATTTCAGAAAACTCGTACCGGCTCAACTTGGCTGGATAACCTTTCTGTATGTTTAATGTCTGTTGAAGCAAGTGGCGACACTTTGGGTGACGAGATAAGCTGGCTAGTGACGAAAGCTGAAATGTGCCGACACCGCACCGAAAATCGTTAAGCAGTTCGTGGCGCTGGGCACCTGCCCAGGCATGGACCATCTGCTCAATCGGATCACCTAGGAAATTCCATGCAACTTGCGAATTCAACATTCTAAAATTTTTTTTGAAATTTCCGAGCAGTATCTTTTCATTCGTAGTCTTTTTTAGTTTTCCCATTCAAATTTTCAGTAATTGATACTTTAGAAAAGCAGTTTTTCGATAAAATAAATCATACTGCTGGCGAGCTGGAA
>LRSR01003854.1:0-10423 GCA_001579985.1 Hypsibius dujardini
CACAGACACAGACACAGACACAGACACAGACACAGACACAGACACAGACACAGACACAGACACAGACACGATTCATACCCAGACACAGACACAATCATAGACACATTCACTGTTTCAGGACGCTGCCAATGATAGGTAAAGTTTTTGAATATTATTGAACGCCATTTTTTTCACAGGTCAGCCGAATGTTGAAGCATATTAGCATTACGCCGGCGATGTTGATCCAAGCCGATCGATTGGAAACGAGCCTGTCATCTCTGAGTCGACAGGTCAGTTTCTCCTCTCATCTGCAAACCGCGTGTGTTGATACGTGAAGGTGCTGAGAATTTCTCGCTACTGTCAAATATTTGAGGACCCCACTTTTTCCTCCTTTTTCAAGCGGCCTGTTGACCGTGCCACTTATGATACAATTCAATTACCCGTTTTGCCCTTCTTCTGCAGTGTATTTTTGCGGCTCAAACGCTGGTCCACCGCGTGGGTAGTCGCACAGCAAAAGAGAATCTTGACGTCTTTTTGGATGCCTGGCGGGGTCTAATTAGGGACCTTTTGGCGGTGACGACGCAGTGTGGAAGCCTGTGTAAAGAGCCCAAGGCGGTCCGGATGGGTTACATGTCACTGCCAAGGCCAGGGGTAAGATTGCAGACGAGAAGATTAACTAAGGCATGCAGGGAGGCAGGCTGACAGCCAAGTACAGGCAGACAAATAGACAGACAAACAAACAGACAGACAGATGAATAGACAGACAGACAGACATACAGACAAACAGACAGACAGAAAGAGGAATAGACAGACAGACATACAGACAGACAGTCAGACAGGCAGACTGACAGATAGGCACTAAGACAAGAAGACAAAAAGGCAGACGGATGAAGTTACCCAAAACCGATACGTTAACAGGTGAAGATGCATTCTGTGTGGTAACTCACTTCCTGTATGGTCCTTATACAGAAACACGGTTCTACAGCCAAGCCTATTCGCACTGTTCCTACTGATTTCGGGACCCATGAACAAGCAAGGCTCGTACGCAATGGTCTGGAAATGCAGATGATTTCATCGGAAATGGATTCCGAGACGGAAAAGTGGGACGAAGCCAGCAATGATATCGTCAAGCGGGCGAAAAATATGTCGAGTATGGCCTACACCATGTACCTCTTCACGAAAGGTGACGGTTCCCTCAAGACCACTCAAGACCTCTTCACCCAGGCCGAGTTCTTCACAGAGGAGGCCAATCGACTTTGTCGCGCAATACGGGACTTTGCGAATCAAGTGCGACAATCCAGTGATTCTCTGACTCTTGACAGTAATGATCTCATGAACAACGTTTGTTTTGAAGGTACCGCAAGGACTGCAGAAAGTGGAACTGGTCACCACGCTTGATAAAATACCAAGTCTAATCCAACATTTAACGGCAACAATTAAGAACCCGACGGTTGGAAAGACGGCGACCTTCAACAAAGTTGAAACTGTGATACAGCAAACGAAAGATCTGATGAATGCCATTGCCAAATTGGTGACAACCTGCTTCATATGTGCTACGAAGGTCTGTCCGTCTATCTGCCTGTCTGTCTGTCTGTCTGCTTATCTGTCTGTCTGTCTGTTTGTATGTCTATCTGTTTGTCTGTCTATTTGTATGTCTATCTGTCTGTTTGTGGAAAAAAATGCATGCAAGTTTCTTGCCATTTTAGTATGACTTGGATTACCGGCACTTGAATGGCTACTCTTCAACAACTTCTCCCATGAAATGGCGCTTACCAGCCCAGCAGGCGGCCCTAACAAATCACATCCACCGGTTGCCTGAGGATTCCGACTCGGTGCATTCCTTCAAGAGCACACGCTCGGAAACCCACAACGCCAGCGGTAGCCTCTCTACCAGGAACCACGGTCATTCCGTATCCAACAGCATGTCCCGACTGGCCAAGTGACAACGCACAGCACAGACCTCTATTTCTTGTGTGCCTTTCAGATGAGACTCTTTGCTAGCTTTTGGATCACCGCCAACTAAGGACATGTTGTTCAAGTGTTTCTTTGCGAGGTTGTACCGTTTCAGAACGTCTATGTAGAATTATGTATCGTAGAAACCGAAAGAAAGTAATCCCAAAATGCAGTTGATAAAGAGCTGTCTACGACGAGAATTTTACTGATACCAGTAATAGAGACGTTAAGGCAACCAAACCTTCCGTGTAAGCGTAAGCTCGGTGCGTCGAACTTTACGCCGTGATGTTAGACGACCATAAAGAATATTAGCGTAATTGTAGAATCAAATTAATTTGATTGATTTGTTTCCTTGGAATGCAAACATTTCAAGGGGTGTTCCAGTAACAGCCTACGCAATCTAGTATATTTTTTGTAGTGAAAAGACGAACCCTACTTACTGCGGTTGATGTCGAATAACGAAAAATGAAGCATGCATCATTTTTTCTTTGCAAAAGATTAATAACATTGCGGTTTTTTTCGCTAACTGCTCGATACACCGTCCAGACTTTACAGAATCAGCAACGAAGAATAATGTACGATCACCACCAAGATGCTTCAAAAACAGTTTTGGCAACATCATAATAGTAAATCAAAGGGAGCGCAAATGTGCAGTGCGCGCACATTTTCTTGAAAATACAAGTTTGAAAACTTATCTTACGCCATTTCAGCCTGGCCTGTAAAAGAGCCCATTGCCTTTATATCAATCCTTTTTACCAGACCGTAAGCTTAAGGCGAAGCCTCGCCCCGCGCATTTCCCACTGGTTATTTATATACGTCTCCGCTTACGCTCTGAAAATTTTGCTAGTCTAAACGTCCCTAATGTTCAAAAATGACCACGACGATTAAGATACTGCGATTGAGATCCCATGGGAAGCTAGACCTAATGGCATGCTTAGGGATACTTTTTGCTTGGAGGTCTAGGGGCGGAGCTGAGGCGGGGCTGGGTCAGAGCCTAGTCCCTGACCCACCCCTTGGCCCACCCCCTGGTTCACCCATTGGCCCACATTGGCCCACCTCGGCCCACCCCGGCCCACCCCCTCGTCCCCAAGCAAAAATTGCTTCCCAAACCTGATATGGTCTGGATTTTGTGCGTGAGATCGCGTGACGCGACGTTAAAGTGACACCATCGCGAGTGAGATCCAGTCCCGATCGCTTTCGATGCAATCCGCCCTGCGTCTCACATGAGATACAACGCGAGACGGCTATGTGCACGCGAACGTGACGTCACGAACACTTCGCGTGAGACATTTTCTCCAGACGATAAACAGGCCTTTACAGTGTACAGTAGTTAAAAAATTAGCTCAACCCATCGAGCCATACTGCTTTAGAGATTGTGTGTTATAACCACCACCAAGAGCAGCCGCATTATTATTCGCGGAAGAAACAACCAGACTGTTGCGAGCAGCCGAATTGTACACGATTTTGGGGACACAGGCATAGGTGAGATGGAGCGGACGGCGGACGCAGAGATCCCGCTCGGTCGCTGACTTGGCGGTGCCTTTCACCGTCGATTCCCGCGATTTGACTTGACACATCGAGATGTCTTTGCAGAGGGTTCGCGTTTGGGCGGTCACGTCCACTTCCGGGCAGGCTCGAATCGGGGGTTGGTTCCTATACTTGGCGCTGATGATTTGAACGATCGCCTGTGGACATTCTAGGTTCTTGACATTCTTGCTGGGAACAACCACACTCGTTGTCGGAATCGAAGATCGGGCTAGCGAAATGACCTAAAAATAACTAGGTAAAAACCCAATGTAAAGTTGTTTCGTCGTGAGAAAATTATTTTCACTTATTATACTTATTATTAATAATACTTACTATTATTCGTCAATGAAAAAATAACAATACGTTTGTACAACACATAACACCGAACGTGAACAGTAATCTTCCTCAATTTGCCACTGTATCATTTACATACGTACATCCATCCACAAAAATAGCGAAATAACAAGTGCAACCATTTCCCCGCCTAACGGTTTAATAATTGTTGAATGCAAAAAATTCCGGTAAAAAATATTGAGAATTGAATTAATCAAGTTCTATCTTGCCATTTTAACTAACTCTCGATGGAGCTTGCGCGACAGACAACAGTTTTTTGTGTTGATCGTGACTAATTAAATTCATAATTCGAATAATTGAAAACAAACCACCCGGTGCTTCTTTGTTCGTAGAACGGGATGGTCAAACACAGATTTACCGGTTCTATTTAATGAGATACGGAAAGGACAAAGCCCAAAGTTAATTATGTTATAATGGATGCGGCTCCTTCGTTGCGAAAGGACCGAAGCTTTTTCCGTATAATAGGGTAGTTAGCCTGCAGTTATTTACTGTCTTCGGACCATAACATTACGTATGTATCAGGTAATTTTGTCGCGGTCGGAGATATACAAGCCAGCCTTACCAAGTTTGTCTAACGCAGTACGGACTGCTGCCTGTCTGGCAGGAACTCGTTTAGGGTCCTTACAAGTTGGAACTAGGACCCCTTATAGTAGGGCCAGAGGGTAGGCAAAGGGGCAAAATGCATTTTTTTTAAATTAAACCCAACATTCTGTTCCTAACCATTTTGAAACTCGTGGGGCTATGGGGGTTTGATATACAAATGCTGGGGTTTCCGTTTTTCTATCAATCTGCCACTGTTTTTGAATGTTTTTAACCTCCCGTTTGCAGTTATTGATAGGGTGCATATATTAAACCCAACTAATCACAAATTTTATATAAAAACTGAAGTTCCGTCTTCAGAAACTTGAACTCCCGGGGGGGGGAGCGGGAATTGTAAATCAGATCCCCACACTCCCACAAGTTTCGAAATGATCATTTACAAAACGCCGAATTTGGGGTAAATTTTGAAAAAAGCATGTTGCTCCTTTGCCCACCCCTTTGGCCCTTCCATGAGGGGTGCTAGTTCCGACCTATAAGGAGTTTAAACGAGGGCTTAGACTACAAGCCCCCTTCCCTGCCCCTTCCTCCTTTTTGTCTCCTGTTGCTTGTACAGTTGCTGAGCAAGATCTCTTTGAGTCATCATAACAAATTTTATAATTTTGAAAAGCCCCATTGTTTCTCTATCTTTTACGGTAAAAACCTCAAGATTTGGACATTGGCGGAATAAGTTATGTGGCCACAACCACTGGAAGTAAAAATAAAAGTTGGTGTTTCGGTTTTTCGCTCCGCACGCGCTCGGACAATGTCTAGTATTTTGGGTTTGAACTTTTTTCTGAGGAGGAAACATTTAGAATTTTAAAAATGACAAAGTAAAGAACAACTCGTATCATACAATCCCACAAAAGCAGAACTTGCAAATAAGCGAACGATTAAGACAGCCACGTTTTCCAATCGATCGATCAAATCAATCAACCTGATGACTAGTGGCTAGATCATTCGGTTGCCAAAATGTCATTCTCCGAAAGAGCAATCGAAAGGGATGACATTAATATATGAACGGCATATAAGAGTACGATAAGTGTATGAAGATATCGATCAGCTCCCGGTTATTTGTGCTCCGATTCCAGCAGACTGATAAAAGAAAGGTGGATTCTTAGCGGCCACTTGAATTCAGCAGTTCTGTGGGTGCCAAATCTCCCGGCAGTGCTCCCTAGGAGGTCGTGCTAGACACTGTCAGCAAAAAAGGTACATTAACATATCAATAAATGAAGAAAACTAAAGAGACCCAGTGATCTTTGTAATTAGCTTACCGTCAATGCAGGAGTAGGACACTCGCAGAGGTCGCGTCTGGCACTCGATGGCTGAGTCACTGGGAACCGGTGCGGATCGTCGAACACGTAACCTCTCGTCCGCCCTGACTTGACAGGAGTTCTGATTGCGGCATTTCGTGCTGACTCTCTGCGTTATGTCTGTCTCCGGGCAAAGTGGACCTTCCGGGCCGTAACTGTACTTGGCGTAGAGAATGAGGACGGTCTTCTTGGTGCAGTCGATCGTTTTGACGGATCGGTTGGGGATGACGGTCAGCAAGGAGGCGTTGATCTGCGGGATGGCCTTGTTTCCGTGGGCCACCGATTCCAGTGGAGCACCTGAATGGACCAGCACTATAACCTGCAAAATATAATTAAATCGGAAATTGTGGATACAGTATATTGTATGATATACTGTATTGTATTTGCAATTTTTAAAACATAACTAAATGATATTTTTAGATAAACTGTAGGTATTTTTAAATTGTACGTTATATCTATATTATATTTGCAATTTCAAAACATGATTAAATGATACTTATAGATACATAGTAGGTATATGTTAAGCTGTTTGTATATTATAATTGGAGTTTTTTAAACATAAAGAAATAAATGTTGTAGATAAATATCAGTTATTTTCTATTTCTAATTTCTAATATGGCTTGCCTTGAATTTTGAAATTGCGTGAATGAAAAACAACTGATAAATTATTCCTTACCTGTAGGAGAAGGCATGCCTGGGTTATCTTTCTTATTGCCATCTTTGCAGATAAAAAAATTACTGGTTGCAAGTAGTCATTGCTGTCGTGTTTGAATTTAGAAGTTTGCGCCAATAGACAATATATAATCTCGGAGTACTAGATTTAATTCAAAGTCTGTAAAGTTTGAGCTCGATGTCTGCTTGCTCGTGGACTTCATTTCCGGTTTACCAAAGCCAGTTTTCTCTGAAAGGTATGAGGTTTGTTTCGTACATGACACAATTCACGGAAAGCAGCTCCTGCTGTGAACGTTGAGGGTGGCGGACAGTGAGCATGTAGAATGTTGCTTTCCGAGTTAGAACACATTATTTATGTCAGTAGCCAAATTTATATGGCACCGAAAGTCATATAATTCTATCCTAAGAACGAACATGGATAGATTGCAGGTCCTCTTCTCGGTACAATTGGAGGTACAGTACGCAGTATGCACGTCTACCGTATATAACGTCAATTAAGCAAGCGGTGTAGGTTGTAAAATGTGTCAAACAAACGTATTAATTATTAAGAATTCCGTTAAACGTAAACTTCCTGATAAACACTTTTGCCGCGCACCAACAATTTAATTTCAACAGTATTTCAATAGATATCATGTGATAAAAATCAGGTCAGAAGTCTGTGCAATCGGGCATTTCTGTAATCGGAGAAAAATAATTTTTGAATTTATAGGTGAGTAACGACTCGTACGTAGTTGTAATGTTTTTTCGGCTGATTCATTCTTAACAAATTTTGGGTAACACCACGGTAATGTATAAATAAGTAGAGGCTTTTCATATTTGAACACAGACAGTACTATTAGAAAAAATGTGAGTTGAATTGATGAGACGCATGCATTAGCTTCTACACAATACGAGATGGAGTTAAAACAAAATGCCGGAAAAAAATGAAAAATGGACGTTTCTACTAGGACAGCAGTTCGATAGGAACGACTCCTTGCAGCACAACAGGCTCCTCATTAGTAGCACCGTCCTTAGGTGACACACCTGCAAACAGAAATAATCGACAGGTGTCAGGTTTGAGCAAATTTCTCAGTATTGAATTCAAAAGGTAAAAGTCTGAGTTTTTAAATGAAAAAAACAGGGGGCGGAGTTTGGGAGTGGAGGACAAATTTACAAATGTGTAAAAACTAAAGTAATGATATATTAATGAAGTGCTCACGATCAACTCACAGTCCTGCTCCTTGCATTCATTTCTGCGGTTTTCTATTTATTTTCCCTTATGCTATGACGAATGATGTACAATGATATATAATATTCATTTCATCGGTAACTAAGTCTAAATATTTTCCTTGACGAAATTTCAAAGTTGGGAAAACTCTGAAAATTCACTTTTCTTTTACCTTCACGGTAAAAACGACGATTAATCGAAATGGGATAAATATAATTTTGTGACACTGAACCAGCCAAAATTTAATTTGGAATTGATTGGCATCATCCAAATATTTATCTGGTATCAGGGGGCGGAGCTAGATGCCAAGTCTGAATAGCTTCGCTGAAATTTTTGCCCCTCTTCAAAAACTACTAGGAGCTCCGCCTCTTTAGCCCGGGAAATATTTGGTTGATACTAAGTAATTCCAAATTAGTATTGTTTAATTTAATATTGTTATATTAAAATAATCATATTTTTGCATTTCAATAAATCGCTATTTTTAAAATTATGGTGATGATCAAGAAAAATGGCCAATTTACTCGTGTTTTTCCAACTTTGCAATTTCGCCAAAGAAAAGTTTAGATTTGGTCACCAATGAAATATATTTTATAAATTATCAGTAATATTGTACTAAATAAATGAAATGAAACGGAGTCATTTTTAGTTCCCCAACTTAAAAAATGTTTCCCAAGTTAAGCCAGAAAATGAGGTAACTAGAAATAGACAGGTCTCCTCCCAACAAATGTTACGCATACTGCAGCAAGAGAGTTGTCGATCCAAACGTGGAACTTACATGAGTAGGTGAGTTGAAGAGGTCGCTGAACACAGCTATCCCGTTGTTGCTTGGAGAGTCGTGTTGCCTGTCCCATGACTACACTGACGTCCGCTCGAACTTGACAGGAGGTCTTTCCAGCACAGAGCTTCTTGATTTTCTCGGTTGCGTCGACGTCAGGACAAGCGGAAAGCTGTGGCTGACTACTATACTTGGCGTTGATAATTCGTACATTCTTTTGGGAGCAGGTCAACTTCTTGGTGGTGTCAGGGAAGATCGATTCCACAATCCTAGGCCTTGCTGCAGGTAAGGAGTCAACGTGAACTAAGAAGAACGCAACCTGCAAGCAAAAATAGTTTAGAGAGGACATGCAATGATGTTACCGGTATAACATTGGCTTTGCAAATTACCCACACAACATACCATGAATGCGATCATCAATTTGGTTTGCATGGTATTGGAGGTGGCGATGTATTTTATTTAAAAACGATATTTCGCAAAAGTTGTGGAAAATGTTTGCGGCAGCTACAATGTTGAATAACGTCGACGTACAGACCTTCAAAATATTATTCCCGATCTATAAAAAATATTTGCCAATTACACATATCGGTGTAGCTCTTTGATTATTTATACCGCTGTTCCATTGGTAGTTGAAGGGCCTGTCTCCGTGTAGGCTCCATCACCGATGAGTGCCAGAAATTGCAGAATGTTTTCTTGTTCACTCAAAAGAACCCGCGGGCGGCGACGGCATCAACTGTTTTACGGTCAAACCTGTAGCAAACATCCGGAAATAATAACCGCGTCGTAATTAATACGCCCTAAATTATATAAATCAAGCTGAGCCCGTTAACGTCCATTGCAGTACAAATGTCGACAGAGCGACTTCTCATTTTTCATTCCAAGACCGTTCGACGGATTTTAATAACTCAATTGATTTTGAAACTTCAGATGATATTAAAAAATTTGAAATTATTTATTTCAGGTTTGGTGAATGATTACTGTCCGAAAAAAATTATCAAAGTCGGCAGGTTTCAGTCATCTTTGGGTCGCCGAGGTCTTCGACAGCCATCGAATGACTCGATTTATTAAAATATGAATCTTTTTGCATTAATTAGATTGGGCCTATTCAAGCTACTTACAAAAAAAATCATTTCAATTAGATCAGTGGTCAGCGCATAGCCAGTGGTCAACAAAGGTACTCAAAATTTCGCTAAAAAATTAAACGGGTTGCTATGAAAACTTTTCGATTGATTTATTAATTTGATAATTAAGACTTATGCCCATTAGCTCCAGGCACCCTTTCCAGCAAAAATTTGGTCAGTAAACCCGCAGTGGACAGTGGTCAAGTAAAAAACCCCCAATTTTTCCCAAGTCATCCAAAAAAATTTAAAATTAATTGGATACAGCTAAATCAGGGAAAAATACTTTGGGATCGGAAATCAAGTCGGATCTGGTAGTGGACGTGAACAGGTTAAGGCAGCCTAGCGCATCATTTTGAATCAGCAGGATACCATGTGAGGAACCCTATATTTCCTGAGCACGCCCATTCAGACAGTGTCGCCACGCACCATGCTGCTACGTCAAACACATTTCATAATACCGTATACCTAATTTTGCTAATTTGTAAATTTAATTTTGAAGAACATTTTTACATTTATGAAATTCAACTTTGTAATGAATTAGTGAATTTGCTTTTGATAGTGATGAATGGAATTTTTGCAACATGTGATGTGCCGTCGACGAATTCATTTTCCAAACGATATATGAAACTGAATTCTGTTTAATGGCGCTCACACTTAGCAAACTATAAAAAATATTGGAAAAACGATGCCTTTTAAGCTTCATGTACTAGTGTCGCGGAATAACAGGTGAAATATAGAATAACGACTCGTAAGTTTTGCTCAACTTTCACTCGAGCAAGGTGAAATTCATCCACGATCACGAATGATGCACATTTTTGGCTCTTTTGCAATTTCATAGACCAGACCTTACAGGCAAATTGAATAATTTTTGAAAATCAACTTATTACGGTCGTACGTATATGTATGTATATTAAATATTTTTGGAGAATAATTTAGGGCTATCGGG
>LRSR01003855.1:0-10683 GCA_001579985.1 Hypsibius dujardini
GTCTGTCTGTTTGTCTATTTGTCTGTCTGTTTGCCTGTCTGTTGGACTGACTGTCTGTCTGTCTGTCTGACTGTCTGTCTGACTGTCTGTTTGTTGAACTGCCTGGAGTTTGAGACAGTAAAGTAGAAACGACACTGTGACGTCGTTCGAATATCAGGACTTCCACTGTATGATGAGAGACATTAATGAAATAAGTATACGTACAAGAGCCTTACCAGTAGTAATTACTGCCAACGAGCCAATAACCGTCAGTAGAGCTATATATTTCCGGGACATTTTCAGAACCAAGAACTTATGGATGGTTTCAGAGTGCTTCAAGGGAGGCCAACGAGAAATACAATAAGGGAAGGTACAGTACCGGTAGCCTGTGATAGATATACTTGAATTGCAGAAAATTGTTGTTTCCAGTATCAACTGAGAAAAATGCAATATGTTATTGTGTTTCGTCGGGAGGAAAATCCGGTTCCGGTAGTGAGCACACGCGTCAACAAGAAAGAATGCATCTGATTAGTCGGATAAAGCCGAATGACAAGAGATGAACTTACATTTGAGTCACACAACAGGGCTTGTTGTGTTTGCGTTGCGCTGTACAGTTGTTGTGGTAGTCGCGTTAAGAAAAAAACCAGAATCAACACTGTGGACCTCATTACACAATGCGAGATGACGACGTTCCGTTGTGGTGGTGATGTGCAACATTTTCTCACGAGATAAGAATAAACGGTCTTGCGACCCTCGGACAGCAATGCAGTGCTGAGAAATGGCGTCCGCCTTCTTAGCTTACAGTATTAGTATGGGCACTTGTACTGCTTGTACGTTTACGTTGACAGACAGTACGAGTTTGTATGAAACATACAGTCGTCGCACGATTTCTCGACGAAAAACGATAATCGGAACACAGCTGCACGTGCGAGTTTGTCTGGTTCAGTGACGGATCTTCGCCACTTGATCGATGCGGGAACCCGGTGCACTCCCAGTAGAACAGTTAGCCGGTTGGGATGTGGGAGTCGTCCAATAGTGCTAGCAAAATTCTGCTGTGTCATCAATCAGCTGTTCCGGATTAGAAAACCATAAACAGACACTTCCTTTAGGTTTACTGCTACTCGTACGGGTCAGGTTTACCAACCATCAATCTGTCATCTTTTTCTACATTTGTTCTCACAGTGTTGTCCCTGTAAATCCGAAACCAAAAAGCACCCGTCTCCACTATGAAAACTCAGTCGACAATCGCAATCTCAAGAAGAGCACTATCCACCGTCTCCACCGTCTCCTCCGTCTCCTCCGTCTCCTCCGTCTCCTCCGTCTCCTCCGTCTCCACCGTCTCCCCCTTCTCTTCTGTCGCCTCCGTCTCCTCCGTCTCCTCCATCTCCTCCGTCGCCTCCGTCTCCTCCGTCTCCCCCATCTCCTCCGTCTCCTCCGTCTCCTCCGTCTCCTCCGTCTCCACCGTCTCCTCCGTCTCCTCCGTCTCCTTCAACAGCAACCAACCTCAACCCTCACTCCTTAAATTCGTTCCACCGCACATCCCCGCAAACTCCACCGACTCCGAGCGACTGCGGGACTTCATCTTTACCAAAAAGAAGTTGCTTTGTTTAACTGGTGCCGGAATCTCCACCGAATCTGGCATTCCGGATTACAGGTATGGAGGATATACTTATTAAATTCACGCATACTGTCATGCGCTTTGCTTTCAACGAACTAAAGAACGACTAAAATGATAAATAAACATATTTGTATTTTTAATGGCTCTAATAATTAAGGGATTTTCCGAAAAAAAGGTTTCCGGTTCAGCAGAGCTTTGCAATAATTCCATGGGTATAAGGCAAAGTGCGTATTTCGGCTCACCCTCCACTTGGTCAATAAATCGGCTCACTCATGCATTCCTCTTTGATGGCAGCTGCTTGGCTGTTTCATTTCCAGAAGTGCTATAGTATACTAGGATATAGTACAGCAAATCAAACAATCAAGCACCTGCCATCAAAGAAAGCCATGAGTGAGCCGAAATACGGACTTTGCCTCATACTGTATATCGTAATACACACGTGGCAAAACCCTTGCGCTAACCGAGTTAAGCCATTATACTCGGTCGACGCAAACGGGTGTTGTACACAGCCCCGAGTTGAAGTGCTTAATTCGGTCAGTGCAAGGCTTTTACCACGTGTGTATGTACAGCTGCGTTTGCAACAGCTTCCGGCGACAAGTCGGACACCCTTTTCTGGCCTTAACATGGACCACCTCCTACGTCATTCACTGAACGGTCTACTTTTGAACCAGAAAATAGTGTCCCGACTTATGGCCGGAAGCTGTTGCAAACGCAGCTGTACACACTTGTGTTTCATGCCTGTGTCATTAAAGCCACCCTTTAAGCTTTGGCCCGGCAAACTAGGGGGTCCAAATTCGGGCCAATTCCAGCTACCGTGTGCTGCTGCTTTTCAACGATTGATTGAACTTTTGCGCGTCCTGTCTTTGTTGTGTTTCTGGGCGATTCTTTCAGCCCAACTGATGCCGAAGCCAAAAATCAGGTTTACACAAGCACCCCAAAATCAATAATAACGTTGTAGTAAACTTTATATGTCTTGTACATACCTGAAGATTCAAATCAAACGAGAACACTAAGGGTATTCAAAGTTCGATTGTTTGCAGCGATTATCTCGCTAATTCAAACTCGCTAATCTCCCTGGTTTTGCACGTCAATGCGACGGTGATACGAGGACACGCCCCCTGGCTTACCTGAGGCTGTGTCTCCTTCGCTAATCTCAACTGACATGGACCACTCACAAGACAGATGCACACAATTAGCGAGCAGATAACCGAGAAAAGCAGCTCCTTGGCTGCTTTTTTCGCTTATCTTCAAAACCAGGGAGATTAGCGAGTTTGAATTAGCGAGATAATCGCTGCAAATAATCGAACTTTGAATACCCTTAGTGTTCTCGTTTGATTTGAATCTTCAGGTATGTACAATACCACACTGCCTTTACCCACTGTCCGCGGACTGCGTTATGGCGTAGATTGTGTGAGAGCATTTCTTAAATTTTTTTTCTACGAAAATACAGCCAGAAAATGTCAAAAAGTGTGTAAACCTTAGGCCATTTAGATTTACACACAATGCTTTAGTTTTACACATTTTGTGTTAGGTTTACACACTAAAATAGTCCCTGTCGTGGCTTACTAGGCTGTGGCATCTTAGGCATCGAAATATACTCAAGAAATCAATCAAGGACGCTTGACCCCCAAAAGACAAATTTTCTCAATCAATTGATCAATTGAAAACTGCTGCTCGCGTTGGCTGGAACTGGCTCATACTCGGACCTCCTGTTTTGCTGGGCTCAAAGGGTGGCTTTAACTTGGGCTCATGGGCATTAAAAGCAAGTGTGTGTTAAGCTACAGCTATTTTACCCCTCCCTATAGTTTGTGGGGCCCAATAGAACCCTGGTTATTTTATCCCTTCTATGCTGCCCGTCCGTCCGTCCACCGTCCGTCCGTCCACCGTCCATCCGTCCACCGTCCACCGTCCACCCGTCCGTCCGTCCACCGTCCGTCCGTCCATGTCATCCGTCTCTCCATTGTTCGACCATCTGTCCGACAACGGACGGACGGATAAAGGACGGACAGACAACATGGGGAGGGTAATAACGGGGATGCCTGGTGATGTGTACAGAGAGGGATAAAATAGCCAGGGTTCTATTGGACCAAAAGGAGGGGAGGGGGTGAAATAGCCACTTCGATGTATGTATGTATTTTGGATTGCAGGAGTGAAGGCGTGGGACTCTACGCTACCTCAAAAAAGCGTCCCATGCAATACACCGACTTCATCTCTTCCGAGGCATTTCGGCAGCGCTACTGGGCCCGCAACTTTATCGGTTGGCCGTCCTTCGCGGCACTCCGACCGAACAATAGCCATCAGTTCCTCGCGGACCTCGAACAACGCCATCCCGACATTCTCCTCTGGTTGGTCACGCAAAACGTCGATTCCCTCCACGTGAAAGCGGGTTCGCAGCGAATAACCGAGCTTCACGGGACGGCTTTCAAAGTCATCTGCTTGAGCTGCGGGCACACGACACCACGGACCGAGTACCAGTCCGAATTGCGGGCATTGAATCCCGGCTTCCAGGTGGCGCAACCTGTGTTGCGGCCGGATGCGGATGTCGATCTGTCGGACGAGGAGATTGCCCAGTTTAAGGTGGCCTCGTGTGGGAAATGTGGAGAGGGTGTGATGAAGCCGTTTATCGTTTACTTCGGGGAGAATGTGCCGAAATCACGAGTCGACTTTTTGTATGAGAAAGTTGACGAGTGCGACGGGCTGTTGGTGATGGGCTCCTCGTTACAGGTTGGTCTGTGGAACTTGAACGGAGCCAATGAATCAAGCTGATGACTAGTTGACGACATTCAATTTTTCCTCTTTTATTTGCAGGTATACTCCGGATATCGATTTGCCACGAGAGCGGCTGAGCAGAAGAAACCGATCTGTATCGTTAACATCGGCAGCACAAGAGCGGATCATTTATCCACTCTTCGCTTTGATAGAGTTCGCTGTGGAGATTTATTAGCTAACGTGAAGATATAGTCTATCGCTGGTACACACGTGGCCAAAACCCTTGCGCTAACCGAGTTAAACCATTACACTCGTTTGACGCACCGTCATACACAGCTGCGAGTTAAAGTGCTTAATTCGGTCAGCGCAAGATGTTTGCCACGTGTGTATTATGTACGGCGCAGCGCTGACAAGGGGTCAGTTACCTCTGTCAAATTCAGATCGCGCTTGAACTTTTCTTGAATACTACCTCCCCCATTATGATTTTGAAAAATATGACTCACGGCAGTGGAGCTTCTGTTCAGTGGGAAAAAAATTCGGGGAGAACCCAAGTGCAGCACAACATACCTCACGCTCACTTGATTGATTGATCAACGGATTCCAATTTTGAGTTCTGTCGTTCCAAACACGATTGATTTTTCCTCCTTGCTCGACACCAATTGGAAATAATTTGATTCACATCAGTAGAATATTTTTATATGTACGAGACGGAGCTATGAAGCATTCTCGAGCGGGTCGAGCCTGACCGGAAACTGAGGATTTCCAATGTTATATCCGATGTTGTAGAAGTTCGGTATAATGTACCGTACAACGTAGCACAGTCTACAGTTTCCGTTTTCCGTTTTCACCCCAACGAATGGTTCAGCTCGTTCGTTGTGTAATGTAAATCTGGATTGTGGACAAATAGTCACTGCAGCTCCCATCTGTTCGCTCAACCATAGCGCAACGATTGGGTGCCGCCTCAGTTCGAACAACCTTCACTAACGCAATGCACAATGCACAATGCACAATGCACAATGCACAATGCACAATGAATCTTCAACAGAGTGTTATTGGCAGTGTAGACAGGTGTGTGTGTACGGCAGTTGGCAGTTTGAGCACGAAAAATGGGCAATAGTGCAACACTAGCAAAAACTAGATCAGCCAAACTATAAACGTGGTCGACGAGGACGCCACCACAAAGCGCAGCCATCTGACGAACCACAGGCTCTACACACACAAGCACAGATGCATAACAAAAAAAGCAACGCAATTCGCAATTAAAAAGATCAAAAACAACCGAAGTATGGATCAAGGATTATACACAATCACTGGATTTCAGAATCCAAGGTTTCATCAATGAATCGAGCGGAGGGAGGGCGAGGGGGCAGGGAAATTTTGATGCGCGATACAATCTACGGGAAATGATCAATGATGGGTCGATCAGCGGGCCAAGATTTGAGTATACTGCAGCCGGACGGCAAAACCTCGCTGGATCATTGAAGTCGCGCGACAGGAAGCTAGAGATCGGTCTGCAAAACAACGAATCAAACAATAAGACTGCTGCTACAGTTCAGGAAGATCGACTACGCTAAACACCCGTCTAAGCTACATATGATGGGACAGCACGACAGTCCATCAGAAAGGGCGGAATTTAAATAGTCCGCTAAAAATTAAGTTACAATCATTTACAGTTTAATCTCTTTTACAAAGTACCAGTAAACCCTCCAGTGCAGTTAAAGCTGACTAAATGTTCCCGCTGAAGTCTTTAGTAACTAAAACTTTTATTTCTACTACCTGTTTTTTCAGGCAAAAAAAGCGAAACAAGTCACTTCAACTTTAAATTGAGTTTAATTGTGCCACCATGTCTATTGCCAAGTACGGCCACCATGTCTATTGCCAAGTACGGCTACCATGTCTATTGCCAAGTACGTAAATCCTGTCTGCCTCCTTTCGATTCAATCCATTGTAGATGCTCCATATGATAAGTCCCTTTAGTGCCTGACTCGGTGTTAGTGGTGCCATTCCGATCAAACAACCTACCTCTTCATAATCAATATCAGCTGGCTTCACGGTTCCACCAAACGTCTGCGTCGCTTCCGAGACCGCCGTCACCACAAACACATCTCCCTCGGAAAATGGGGTCGCTCCATCAACGCCGTTCTTCGTCACCACCCGCAGCCTCGTCGCACTGACCGTGTCATCTGAGCCGGCTCGTTGTTTCCTAATGTCATACGGCTCCACGTCGGCGATGTCCGCCACCGTGATGGCCACATCCTCCAGCGAGGCCGGCGCGTCCGAGCTTCGTCGTTGTTCTCGCCGCAGATAGAGGCTCGACAGTTTAGCTCTCTGTCCGCCGCGTGGCGACGCGGTCAGCGATTGCGGCCGTGAAGGATACCCTGCCGAGGACGAGGCATCCGTACCACCACTAGCGCTGGCCACTACATCCGGTGTGGGATAGATGTGAGAAGCCAAAAAGCCGTTCGTCCGCCGGGGAAGACTCGAGCCGTCTTTGCCGCCGACCGGGGATGCCGATGTGCGACTGATGCTGCCGCGTTGTTGAAGCGTACCCGACGTCGGGCCAACTCGACCGCTGCCCAACCGTAGAGGGATATCTTGAAGTCGGAAATTGGCCGGGTCCACTTGTGGATGGAAGACCTTCTCGGCCATGAATTCCTGGTAGCGTTTGGCGTAGTATGTCGGATGGCAGACGGAGATGGTGTTGCCGTCGTGGATGAGCGACTTGAAAGCGTGCTCCAGCTTCTTGCGCAGTCGCCAGTACTGAATGAAGCAGCAGGAGCAACGGTCAGCCATAACGGTGACAATGGCTATGGACAACAAGATAGAGAGAGAAGCTATTCAGCTAGCATTGACTGTACCTGCAGAATGTCGATGATGCCCAGAAAGATGAGCAATCTCTCGCCGTTGGCGGTCTTCCCGAGGATGGCACCTCCGATCACGTCTGGATCAATATGAGCTTGGGCCAGTATTTTCGACATCTCGTCGTAGGCTTGTGATTGCGTGGACTGTTGCCGGAAAAAGGCAGCACTTCCTCCTCTGGGCTGCAATCACAACACAAGCAAGCTCAGCAAACGCGAAACGATTTCTAATGTACACGTGAAGGATAACACGCAGTTAAACATTTCTGGACGGATAACCAGAGAAAAGAAAGGCCGGAAAATCTCGACCACATTTAAGCTAAAATACCGCATATGCAAAATCCGTCCCAGATCACTGACAGTTAGACACACAGAGTGATAATCCGACACCGAAACGGAATGAAGTGAACAAACAGACAAAGGAACGGAAACCGCAGGACAGAGGAACACGGAAAGTACTAGACAATACACAGTGCTGGAGCTTCACGTGATGCGACGACATAAAGGACGACATAACGACAGGTTGAGATGATACAGAAGGCAGACACGGAGCAGGAGTACGATTTACAGAAATGATCATACTTCTTCTTCAGGTGTCGTTCGCGGCATCGCTGCCAGTCTGTGGCGATTGATTGAGCGTGTTCGTCCTAGACCCTTCGTTGGATCCTCTTGCGGTGAGTCCGGCGATCCAGGCTGACTGTCATCTCCCTTCCCCTGTTGCTCCTTCAGGTCAGTGTCAATGTTATGAATTCCCAGTAAGAGGCTGTAATCCATAATTTTGAAGCTCTGGAGCACTAAACAATCTCGTTTGAAGAGACTCATCAGCTGGTAGTAAGTCTCATTGTCAAGAAAGATCCCCTGGGGTAAGAAAGACAGGGTGATAAGACAGTGATAAGAATGAATCAGCAGTAAATAAAAATTAGCCGATTTGTTAATGCTCTTCAATGGTTTTGTTGTCTGCCTGTTTTGTTAGCCCGCCGCTGTCTGCCTATCTTGTACAGGGCTTACTCCGGGATAATGTTCCGCGAAATCAACATCCTTCAAAGTAGGCACGGTTTTTGTCTTCTCCTTCTCCGAAGCGAACCGGTTGTAGCTGGAGCCCTTCAAATCGAACTTGTGGTGATACTTGATCCGCCGCGGGAGGATGTTGTCCATCACTAAGATGCGGACGTTCTTCCCGAACGCCTTGTAGCAGTAGAGCCCGAAAAACTTGGGCAAGAGTGTGCGGGGATTTTGAACAATGTTCATGTAGTATTGTGGCAAAAGTTTCAACAGGAACTCAGCTTCACTGTGCTCCACCGTCTTCAGGATGAACATCTCGTCTTCCGTCAGGTAAAAGAGCGAACCACTCGCGCCGGGATTGGATATCTCTATCAGCGGCTCCAGACAAATACTCATCTGAAAATAAAAAACATCCCGTCAGAATGTGAGAACTCTTGATAGTGAAGCCAGGGCAAACCATTAAGACTAATTGCTGTTGTTGCTGTTCAAAGCAATACGCTTTTGTGACGATATACAATCAACGACAAGATTGAGTACACTGGAGGGTCCAGGGTATGGGCAAAAGGGGCGAAGCAGGGGGTGGTCAGGTGGTTGAGTACACTGGAGGGTCCGGGAAATGGGCAAAAGGGGCGGAACAGGGGGTGGTTAGGTGGTTGAGTACATTGGAGGGTCCAGGGTATGGGCAAAAGGGGCGAAGCAGGGGGTGGTCAGGTGGTTGAGTACACTGGAGGGTCCGGGAAATGGGCAAAAGGGGCGGAACAGGGGGTGGTTAGGTGGTTGATTGTTCGACTGTTTGAGAGCCACCCCTGCCCCGCTCCTTCTGCACATTTCCCGGACCCTCCAGTGTACTGAATCTTGTCATTGACTGTTTACCATATACTTGTACGATAACTGCCGTAGAAGGCTTCGCTTGACGAATCATCCTTACCATATAATCATCGGGAGAGATTTCAAACGCCTCCCTAAAATGGCGGAAAGCTATCGGTGCGTAGGTCTTAAAGTGAAAGTCGCCGTTGTTATGAGCCGGCGTGTATTTCGTCCCGGCCTCCGGATGAAGGACAATCTCCGTGTTCTCGAAATCAGTGAAGAGAACATCTCGCTCAGGTTCGCTTGCCAGCTTGCTCACCGAGTGTCGAATTCCCTCCTGGATGCTCTGCATCAGTTTGTTTGAAGGAACCTAAAAAGGAAAAGTAGCATGAAATGTTCATGTTAAGGAGCATACGTCTTCGGTGAATCAATCGATCTAGCAGAAAGCAAGCAGTATCACTTTTATCACGCTGCAATCTGCAATCAATCCAGCAATCAACGCATCGGTCCAAATAGTAAACACACCCTTTTGAACGTGACGTTCCCCTCCGGATCCACCCGGCGATGACCCAGCTTGCTCTTATGACGCGGCAGAGTGTTGAGCCCTCCGTCTGAATTCCGCCGTTCATCCATTCGCGGCAGTCCGAGGGTATTCGCATGGCCGTTCGGACTGGCGTCGACGTCAGGGCTGTTAGCGTTGAGATGCGGTTCGGACACCGACATCGATAATGGTCCAGCCATCAGCATAGACTCCCGATACGCACGATTTTGCTGATTCATTTCAGAAATCAAACCTAATTCTTCAGCAGCAATCAGCGCCAGGCCGCGTTCGTTGGGTCCAAAGCAACAGATGCTCGTATCGCAATTCTCAAGTCAAGAGCGCCTCAACGACTCAGACTACGAAATGCAATCCGCCGACTGCTGCAAAGCTGCAAATGATTTACCCATGCATCACAGTTCGACGATAGCGAAGAATTCGTACGACTAAATCATAGTGCAAAAGTTTCGGGGCACGAAATCAAGCAATTGATCACGTCTGTCCTTATTAACAGGCGTTCGTCCATCAGCAGTGCAACATCCGCCGTTAAAAACTTGTTCTGGAGCCGCGAAGATAATGCTAAAAGGATCCAAAAATTCCAATATCTTTTCAAATCCGGCAGACAAGGCAAGGCAAAAAAGTTTCTGAGAAATGCAGGCCAAAGCAGCGCTCCTCAGTGCAAATATTCCTTTCAGATGGTGCTATAAATCCACACCGGCAGGGTGGAAATCCATCCTTCCCGACAAATCAAGACATCCAATGAAAGCAAAAAAATTTACAACATTGAGCAATCCGTAAGAAAAGATGAAATACGGAGGAGCTGCGGAATCGAGGTGCGTTCGCTAATGTGAGAAGGGAATATTCTCCTTTCCTCCCCTTGGAATTCCTTTCAGTTCCCCGTGGTACAATTCTCACTTGAATATTCGAAATCCCTTCTTCCAAGCTCGATGCAACGCCCGGGCGGATTCCGGAACTGAATGATGATGCGGGGTGAGGCGAAAAACGCCGTCCAAAAAAGTTTCGGACGATGAATGAAAATGAAAGAATGAAAATGAGATCAACGAGCAAGGGGTGGTTTCATTCACTGCATGGGCACGCAACAAGATAGAAGCTCCACAATGGCATAATCGGGAGAAATCCCAGGAAAAGACTTCGCGTAGTCGCTTCCTGTT
>LRSR01003858.1:0-13792 GCA_001579985.1 Hypsibius dujardini
CATGGACGGCCGATCAGCCGCCGGCATGAAGGTCTCCGGGTCCTTCACGCCGGATCGTCAAGAGGAGCGGGTCATATTGAAAGACCTCGGGTACCGAGTCTTAAATTTATTAGTAATTAAACTGGAGTAACTTTAATTTAATGAAAATTAAAAATCGTTTCAATGACTAATATTAGTTTAATGAAAAATAAATAAACAATTTATGAATAATTTATGAGTATGAATAATTATGAATATTTAAATATATATTATTATGAATATATTATTTGAATAATGAATGACAATCAATGAAACATAAATGAAAAACAAAGTTGATTAATTTCAGTTTAATGAAAATTAAAATTCCTATTATAATTTTAATTTTACGACTAATAAAATAAAGCCCGGAATAGGAAAATATATATGCTGCATCGTAGAATGAGGTTTAAAAAACATTAACCGCAGGTCCGACGAGTGTCCCCGTTCGGTCGGGTATACTTAGAAGAGGCCGCGCTGCAGGATGAGCATCAATACGGATCGCTCGGCCGGCAGTCAGGGATGCAGCAGCAGCATCCCGGTCAGTCTGGAATGGACTTCCGAAGCACGACCGGTGTGGCCCACGTCCCGTCATCCAATTTGCATGCGCAACTGAATCAGACGCCGCTGCTGTCGATGACGGAGCCGTTTCCGCCGCGGGCGGAAATGCACTACACCGACGGTCAGGGACGGACGGCGGTGCACGGGTCGGCTGATCCGCGAGGGAGCAGCGGAAATTTGATGAGGTTTCCCCCGGGACAGCCGATCCCTGCGGACGCAACGGTGGTGTACGACGCCTACGGCAATGCCTTTCAAAGTGTACAGCCCTTCCCGCGGGTGGGAGGGCCTCATCCGCCTCATCCCGAGGATGTTTATGGAGAGCAACCTCAACAACCTGGTAAGTCCATATTGACTTCACACGTGCACAGACAAACAAAGCAGCAGACATGGAGGGGATGATGCAGAGGAAGGGACATACGAATTGATGGGTTTGCGGGAGATTGAGGGAGTATCGGACGGGTGAAAAACAGAAAGAAGGGGGGATGGAAGTTCAGCATATTGAAGAGATGACGGCCGGACGGCCGGACAAAAACACGGAAGGACGGGAGAGAGATGGTAGGATAGACTGGCGGACGGCAGACGGATGGAAGGACGGACGGACGGACAGACAGATGGATGGACGGACGGACGCAGGTACAGACTGATGGATGGACGGACGGACGCCTGGACAAACAGACGGATGGACGGCAGATGGACGGACGGAAAGCGGACAGACGAACGGGTTGCGGATGGACGGACGGACGAACGGCAGACAGAAAAAAAAGAGAGGAAGATGAACAGACGGAAAGACAGATAAACCGATAGGCGAATAGGCGGATGGGTCGACAGACTATCGTTCGGATAGACTGTGAACCGAACGGATGAATCAACGAGCGGACAGAGAGAGAATCAAAGATGAGCAGGGGACGGATTGACGGACTGACCGATGGGCAAAGACACAGTCGAGCGAACAGATGGACAAATAGACAAGCAGAAAGACGAACAGAAATACAAATAGACTAAAACTTGCAAACAAATCCTTCTAGGTCATCCCAGTCATCCGTACTATCCGCTTGGATATTACCCACCGGCCACAACCCCTTCGGATTACTACCCGGGCCGACCGCACGATCCCTCTGCCCGCTACCTGCAAGATCCGTCATTGAGCTTCCCCTTCGACCCTAGCCTCGCCGAGGTCTACGACCATCATCGCCCAATGCACGGCCTCAACATGCACGACTCCACCGGCCTATACGCAGCTTCACATGCCAAGGGTACGGTTCGCTCCTTCTTTCGCGAGGACCACCCACCCGGAGACTCACCCGGCGCGGAGCCACTGATCAGCGAATACGCCGCCATCCGGCAGGCCTTCTCTGAGCTGGACGAGCGGCGCGACGGCGCGCTTAATCTCGGCCATAATTGCGTCGGACCTGCTCATATTGGCACATATCAACCGGGGGCCTACCAGCATCCGGCACCAGTCTATCCGCTTGGCTGGCGGCCGGACTACCACCAGGTATGTAATGGCGTTTAAATGCATCAGTTTTTTCTTTGAATAAATTTTCAAATTTTATTTGAAGCAAGCTAATTAGAGTTTTTTAAGACTTCACACTTGAATTTCTTTTAGTGCCACAAAAGTCAGATTAGCACTTATACTTCGATTTTGTCTAATATGGATCTCAAAGAAATTTGAAATAATAATCCATAATTTATGTCTTTCGTGGCCATAAAAAAATACATGTACCTTTAAATTGTGTCAAAGGAATATTAATTAAATTTTATCACTCTCAAAACCCATTAAAATATTTTTTTTAAATGTTTATAATATCTGTCTAAATTGAATAGTGAATTTGTTATTCGTGTAACTCTATTGTACCACCAGGCTGTCCTCGGTGTGCCTGGCGGGCCGATGAACGGAACCGTGGTCAGTCCGACCAGGGCATCGCTCTACCCGCAGAGTTATTCACGAGATGCCGTGAGCCCCAACATGCAGTACGGCATCTCCAGCGCTCATCATTCCTTCATGCCGGATACAGTGCCCGGTGGGACTCAGCCATTTCTCCACTCTCCGGGCAGTCTACATACAGACAGCCAACAGCCGCATGGAATCGGTGGACCGATGACTCCGCAGGAGCTGAAGAACGCCGCACGTCGTGCTTCCGACGAGGCGGACGCCATTCTCAACGAAATGGAATGCAGCGCGGCACACCAGGCATGGACTATGAAAAATTTAAACTACACAGAAAATCTATATTACAATGATGACATAAAACTAAATACATATTACATTGATTACTTAAAACTGAATATATATTACAACGATTACATAAAACTGAATATATATTACAATGATTACTTAAAACTGAATATATATTACAATGATGACATAAAACTAAATACATATTACATTGTTTACATAAAACTAAATACATGTTACATTGATTACTGAAAACTGAACATATATTACAATGATTACTTAAAACTAAAATGATTACTTACCGGGTTCGGCAATGCTTTTGTAGAAAAGACGAGAAAGTAAAAAAACAAAAATGAACACTTTTACCAATAAACGTTTTAGTTAGCTTTTTAGTTGAGTTTAGTAGTGTTGGGCTAAATAATCAATGCAAACCATGCAAATCAAAGCCAATTGGTCATTTTTGTTGGAGCTATAAATACTGTTCTGTGTCAAATTCATTAAAGCATATCCAAACTGAATTGACAAAGAGTGAAACAACCGCTAGAAAAGTGTTAACTAGTTGTTTTACCAGAACCATAAACAAAATTGCTTTGAATGTTCAAAAGACCTTTTTAACCCTGTCACCAGGTCCACAAGATCAGGCTGTCGCGAACAGCCCAGCCTGCGGGGACGAGTTCCGTACTCAACAGCGCGATGGCCATTCCAAGCATCAGCGCAGTCGCCAACTCTCCTGCCGCAACAGTGGTCCCCGCATTCGCGGCCCCGCCCCCAACGGACGGATCCGCGGCAGCCGCGGCGGCCCAGGACATCAACACGGAGACCTACTACCTGCAGCAGCTGGCCAAGCTCCGTCAAGCGCGGAAACACGTCTCGGAGGTCTGTCAACGGCTCGCCATGCTTGAGAACGAAGCCGCGGTGAAGACGGCGGCAGTCGCGAAAGAGCCTCACCTGGCCGTCGGACCAGCGGCGAAGGACCCGTTGCAGTCCGACGAGGAAGAGGAGGCGGCTGCGGTCCCGGACGCGGTGAACAGCGAGGACGAAATGACCAAAGAGAGCCTCGAAGCCCTAAGAAGAGAGGCGCGGATTATTAAAGGCGACATCAAGGTATGGATGATAACAATTAACCAACTATCGATTGTTGCAGAGAATGCAGTTTGACAGACACAAACACAGACACAGTCACAGACAAAGACACAGACACAAACACAGACACAGACACAGACACAGACACAGACACAGACACAGACGCAGACACAGACACAGACACAGACACAGACACAGACACAGACACAGGTCATGACTTGACTTTAAACATAAACAGTCGTCCGTAATTCAATTTGGTGGATGAATAGATTGTCTTCGATTGTTTTGTTTTCTGCTGACATCAAGGTCCTCCAACGCGGGCATAAAGCCATGGTCCGACGGAACACCCGCACATCTCCAGAGCAGACGGAGGACATACAAGCGGCGCTGGCGGCGCAGACCGCGGCGAAGCTTGTTAAGGCCAAACGGGTGGAAAAGACGCGAGAGAAACGAATCAGCGAGTCAAAGACCGCGCGCCGGAGAAAGATGGCCGGATTCGATGAGGCCATCACCAAGTTCGTGGAGAACGGCTCGGGCTGGCAGAAAGCCCTCGAAGACTCCGAGGAGGAAGACAGTGACCAGGTCCACGATCCGAGAGACGTAATAAACGCCATCAAACAGTCAAAATACCTGTTTAATAGTTTACTTTGCAATGGAAATTGTTTGATTTATATCTCATTATTCTTGTTTTATATTCCAAAATTTATGTACAGTTTTATGAATTTGAAAATTTTCATAAAAAAGGTAATTACTTGATTAATTCTAGATTTTTTGACATTTTTGATTTCAAATTAAAACTGATTCCGATGTAAATTTGATGCAAAACGGACCTTTTTTTAGCGATTTTTAAAATATGTTGGAAAGTTGTAAAGGCAAATGAAATGTATTTCAAATTGCAAAATTAAATAAAAATTAAATAAATTAAAATAAATTAAAATAAAACTAAATTCAAAATCTTATAGACTGATTTTATAGTTTTTGGTTTTTCATTTCTCGCAGAATCTTAAACCAAAGTTCTAACTAAAAAGACTAATTTATTTATTTTATTTTATTTTCACCATCTTAATTTCAAATTAAAGCTAACTCTGATGTAATTTGATATTAAAAAATTAAAAAACTAACCTTTCTTGCTCTGCATAGAAAGAGGAGGTCTTTTTGAGGGCAAAGTATAAACATCAAGAGTTTCACCGGCCGAAAACGGCCGCGTCCGGGATGCCGCGTGATTCGATGACGGTGATTTTTGAGAAAAAGGAAACTTCAGCGGTGGACATGACCGCTACCGGATTCAGTCTGTTGAACACCTTGGACCGGGTGCTCCTGCCAGCGGTCATTCGACCGGGTGTGGACAACGAGCTGCTGCTGCAGTCAGACACGATGCATTTGAAGGTGCCGTTGAAGCGGAAAGAGATCTCCATCGCCGAACTGGCGGACGGAAGTATCACAAGGAAATTAAAGTATTTGAAGGAGCAACGACTGGGACAGGCTGTGCCGCGGTACGGCGAGAAACGATTGTCCAACCCGATGATTAGGACGCATCGCGGCGAGGAACCCTTTGAGGGCCCGGTTGAGTTGGCTCCGTATTATTTCCCCGGTAAGATTTTTGTGTTTTGAGTTGTCTCTGGAAAGTGTTTTTGCTCAGGACACGCCCGTTAACGCCCGGTGCCAGCTCGGATACGGTTTTAGCACCAGAAGTATTTTTTCCTTTCATAGTTCTGCTCAATAAGGAAGAAAATTAATTGTCAATTATTTTGGACTATTTCGAAAAACTCGTTTTCTTTGAGCTGACCACACTGTCCACGGTCGAGTTAGAAACAAAATTATCGATGAAAACTGTTTCTCGCACTTCAATCAATCAATCAATGATTTTCCATATTAGCCAGTTCTATTCATTTTTTGACGAAAAATCGGAGACCTTCGTTGACCGCTGGCTAGGAGCCAGTCAACAATCGGATTCAAAAATATATTTTTAGAGACTGTCAATAGATGATCAATTTGGTGGATGAAAGATCTTTTTTTAAGATGATTCTAAAAGCGGGTTCTGATTTTACATTGATAAGGTTATTATTTTGTTTAAGCTAAAAAAATAGCAACCAATATATTTAACAAAATATTTTTATTTTAGACCACAAAATACACTTTAAATGTTAGGATATTTAATTTAAAACCTCTTTTTTTATGCAGAAAATGCTTCTTTTTTTTAAATAAAATATTTGATTTAAATAAGTTAAACTGGTATATTTAGTTTACTTAGTGTTTTATTTGAATTCACCCTCGTTATTTAGACAGCATTGTCTGTTCCTTGTAAGGGAACTTTTACTTTACACTTTACTTTTGCAGAGATGGGTGTGATTGGTCGACCGGTTCCGCAGAGGGTCGCGAAGGAGGCCCGTCCTCAATGGGACCAGGACCAGAGTGTGGCTCCAAGGGTTCCGGCCGAGAGGGCCGCTTCTCGAGCCACAGCAGCCCCGGTGGGTGGAGTGGCTACGCAACAGCTTGAGGCCAGGACGACTTCACCAGTTCGAACCAGACAGACCAAGGAGACTGTCAGTCCGGCCACCACGCCTGTGCAGACAGTTACCATGAGCCTGGATTTCCCGGCAGCGCCCTAATCTAATGTGTGTTACCGTTTCCGCTTCCAAATTTATTTGTTTCGTCTTAATTTCTTGCTCATTCGCTACACATTGCCCATTAAAATTACCCATCAACCCATTAAAATTATTTCCCTTCTTAGGCTTTTTGTACGTTGAGCTGGAATAGAGTTTGGCCGATTTTTGTAGTTTTATGGAATCACCCGACCTTGCAGCGGATTAACTAAGGTCTCGAGTTACGTTAATCAAGGTTTTATGGTCCTAATAAAGGTAAGGGGGTAAGGGTAAGGTCGTCTGTAAGGGTGATGGTCCTCAAGCAGTCCTTGACGAAATCTGGAGGTCATCGGGAAGACTCGGACGGCGACCTGGCGACCTGGACAGGAGCACACACGTGATACCTGCCTCAATGAGCTTGATTGAGCCGAAACGAGAGGGAAAACGAGACAACCGATGGAAAGTGTGTTACGATGACTGTAAACGCGACGACTGATTCAACTCGCAACCGACACCAGAATAGATGACTAATACTAGAATAAAGGCGCTTATCACACCCCTCAGAGGGCTTAGGCTACAGGTCCCCTTCAAATTTCCCCTTTTTGTTCCCCCCCTTTTTCTATTTTTCTATGTTGAGCAACGTGCTCTTATTCGGTAAAATGTGGATTGATCTCTTTAGAATCCTTATTGTTCCTTCATCACAATGCATTTTCAAACCCTAAATATTGAACAATGCCCAAGCGAGAGTGGAAAACCAAAAAGGCCACTTTTATCTTCACTCTCAATCGTTATGGCCACACCATTTATTCCACCAATGTTACAATCTCGTGGTTTTTACACGAAAAGGCGGAGGAAAAATTGGGCTTTCAAAAATTATCAAACTTGTTGTGATGACTCAAAAGGGACCTTGGTCAGCAACAAGGGACAAAAAGAGCGAAGGGGAGGGGATGTATAGCCGAAGCCCCTCAGATGCACATAGGCCACGCCCCAAAAAAAACACAGGGAAGATTTTTTTTGTTTTGTTTTGGAGAGAGATAGTAGAAAATAAAAATCCCGGGAACAATTCCACTCAGACATTCAATCAAATTTGCTCCTCCCCCAACGCAACGATAATCTTAATTAAGGGGCAACTGCCCACCCCTACCGTTACCCCTCTGGTCTTTTGAACCGACCTTCAAAAGGCATGGCAAATACTTTTATTATCTTTAATTTATTCAAAAATGTAAGCTGAATCTTTTAGTGACTAAAAAATTAAAAAGAAAAACTGTCCAATAATTTTGACTAAAATTAATCTGAAAGTTTGACTTATTGATAAAGTTAAACTAATACTTTTAGTGATTAATCTTTTAGCCTTAATTTTCCTAGAGTCTTCGAAGTTTAGGTTGAAAATTCTATTGCTTGAAGTGCAAGTTGGAGAACTGAAGATATATTAGCCAAATAATCCGATTAAAATGAAACTACAGGTTTAGTTATTATAAAACTAAACCAAACTGAAATGTTTAAAAACCTAAATAGTTAACTAAATTAAATTTTTGTCACGTTATGTGTGCATATACGGGTTGTACTCAGTGGAATACTGCCGCTTAATTGGGGATTCCATCGGCAAGAATGCGCATCCATAAAAAAACCGGCCAAGCAGGATGATTACTAATCAAACAGGGCCCAGTCTCACAAACCGACCTAGCGTTGCGTGAAATTGGCAGCTAAATGCTGGCATTTATAAAGCACATGTGTTTGTTCAAAATTGAGTGAAATGACGATGAACCGCCCGTCTCTTTTAACCAAATTTATCATGGCACCAATACTGTACCGAAAGTCCTCCAGACCGACAGACCGATGACAACAGCGTTTCCCGATTGCAACCACAACCATACCCATACACATATATGGATTACGGATTGAACGTACCGTTGGGTGTCATCCCCACAAGCGCCTTCCGGATTCCACGAAGAAGGATAAAGCTGGACGCGGCAATGGCGACGGAGGTCCTAGACGCCAGATCCAGAAGCTTGGAAGCGGTCGTCGTAGACGATAAAGGTACGATGATACACAGGCACGCGAGTCAATCCCGGAAAGCGCCATCGCTTGAATGGTTCTGCCTGTTTGTCTGCCTGTCCGTCTGTCTGTCTGTCTGTCTGTCTGTCTGTCTGTCTGTCTGTCTGTTTGTCTGCATGACTGCCTGTCTGGTTGTCTGTTTGTCATGTCTCATGTATACATAACAGCATTTAGCCAAGGGGGTCTAATGTGATTGTCTCTGGCTAGCATCTTAAAAGATCTCCTGCCCAATATGTGTGAGCCACGCGCGTAACACCATGCAAGACCGATTTTTGATAAGTTTTTTCGTATTGTTTATTACGAAATCGAGCGGTCGATCGTGCTTTTCGGGAAATTCAATCCTCGATATCTCCAGCACCTAACTTTATGCGAATTTTTTAGTTGATGCGATATATGCAACGCGACAAATAGATTTAACAGGTATGATTAAGTGACGCCACTATAAGGACAGAGACAGTAAGCGCGCCGCGCTCGAGCGAACTATAAAAAACCGCTGTGTAACTGATGCCGCGGTTCCGCTTGACCAGTGCACACCTACGATCCGGTATTCGAAGGCCAAAACAATTTCAACACCCCGCTCAAGCAGAACACCTTCGTAGACAGGAGAGAGAGAGAGAGAGAGAGAGAGAGAGAGAGGATTCACCGGAAAAAAAGTGAAAGTGAATAACTGACTAACAGTTATATTGTCTTTCTCTTGTCTCTCTTCCTCTGTTCTGGCTTTCCGGTTTCCGTTAAGCCTGAATGAGCAGCCACCCTCCTTAGCCAGGCATTATTCCTATCATTTAACAGCACAAGAACGGAGGATAATCAACTCCATCGCAGCAACAAACACTTAAAAAACAACACTTTTACTCTCTGTCTCTCTCCCTCTCTTCTGTTCTTCCCGCCACGTACGGAGAAGATGGGCAGCAAAAATATGGTTCGACAGAGTTGAACGGTTCTCTTTGTCAGGCGCTCACATGCATATATAGGGAACCCAGTCAGTTTTTGTTTCGCCATTTCTCCAAATACGGGTGTGCGTTACAGTTGAAAGGTACGGTGTTGAAAAGGAAGTTTTTGTTTATTTTAAACAGATATTAAATTTTGTAGAAAATGAGGAATAGTACATAGTGGTTTTTGCATGTACATTTATGATATATTCAATAGTTGACTTGGGCGATTGGAAGGACAGGTTGTTTTTAATAAAATATTATGTGTGTTTTTAATTTGGTCAGATATTTACATTTTTAGGATTTAGTTTGGTTCAGGATAGTTTCATAAATTCACTCCTTTTTTGAGTTCGTTTTTTCAAGTTTTTAAGTCGTCGTCTTTCGTTTCTCAAGTCCTCCTGATAAAGTTATATAGCAAAGTGAAACAGAAAATGGCCGGTTTTGCAATTATCATCACTTCTTGTACTGTAGAAGCGGCGTATATTGTAACACCTTGACCAATGCCTTAACTTTGTTGCGAAATAAAAATGTTAACATTTTATAGTTAAAATCGTAAGGATAACAGAGTTTTTCCGTTAAAAATCCATATTCTATTACGATAATATTTCAGACATTTTATTTTACTGATTAATTTTATTTGATTATTGTACCAATTAAGAATATTTTACCTTTTTACTGATAAATTTCATTTTTTATTTTTTTTATTATTTATTTTATTTTTATATTTTACTGATTAATTTTATTCCAGTTCCAAAGAATGAAGTATTACATTTTGTAGTATATTCCAAGCAGTTCTGTTTCATTAAAGGTCTCTGATGATTTCAGACCCTTCTGCCGCCAGAAAGGACACCATGTCAGATGACCAACGGTCAGAAAGCCGCCCACACAAGAAGCACAGCTTCTACCGACCGTGGGACGACGGTGGGCGGAGTCTCCTTGATCATGTCACCGCGCTGATTGAACAACGCCTCCGGAAGAAGTGCTTCCGGGTCGTGCCGACTAAGATTAATAATAAGTCTCGAGATAGACAAAGAATACTTTCGAAGGTCTCTACGTCAACTGATTCATCCACTGCAACGAAGATCCCGCCCGGAACAAGTACAAACGTTTCACGATGCGGAAGCGAAGTGTCCGACACATCTTTATCCGTGATAAGATCGACGAACACAATTTGCCCGAGTTCCGCCTTTTTTTCGCGTTCCTGTCCGCAGGTTAGAACGGAAAATTAAAAAACGAAACTCAAAAAATCATCTGAAACTGCGAATAATTATTTTTTAACTTATTTGTTTTATTTCATCAGTAAATTTAAACTTTTTGTAAATCAAGACTTGGTCAGAAAAACTTACTTCGAAAAAAGTAAACTGATACTTTTAAGCACACGTCTTTCATTTAATTTTATTGCTTCTCATTGTAGAACAAAACCAAACATTTTTTAGTCAACTGACTTCGACAGAATCGGAAATCGCTAAATCAAGACTTGGCTCACCAACTTCCAACGTCCTTCCAAAAAAACGTAAACTGATTTTTTCAGTTACTATTTTTTTTATTTAGTTTTATTGCTTCTCAACATAGAATAAAACCGATAAAGAGTCAACTAACAATTACTTGCACGGAAGCTTTTTTATTCATCTTGACAATGATTTTCTATTTTATTTTTTTTACTTCCTCAATAAGAAGCAAAACTAAATGCTTTTTTAGTTACTAACGATTTAACCAACTTCCGTCATCCAACTTCGTATAAAATTAAACAAAAAGTCTGAGTTACTGATGGAAAACAAATCAAAGAAAAATCACTAGTGGCTCATTCTTAGTTGATGTAATAAAAACCTAATCGGCTGACTATAATTTTCTTCTTTTTACCGCAGACACCGTCACCTTTTTTCGTACCGTCCCCTGTGGTCCCGTTATTCCCAACGTTTTCTGCCGCAGCAGCCGGATGTTATCATCCGGGATTGAGTTTTTATCCCCAAGCAATGGAACAACAGCAGTGCAAAGCCCTGTCGTACCTTCAATGGATCACTCCAAAACCTGTGGGAAATATTTACGTACGCCCTATTCCGGTTGCTGCTGCATCAGCCTACAAGGTCTCGGCAACGACGGAACAAATTGCGAACGCCTTCCACATCCAACCGCAAGTTGAGTTCGTGAATAATGGGCGGGGCATTAAGAACCCGTTCAGCTCGCGTGTAGTGGACAAGTCGAAAAGTGCCAAGGTTTGTTGCTGGAATTATTATGAAGCACAGGCATGTAGACACATCAGACGAACAGACAGACAACGGACAGACAGACAAACAGACAGACAGACAGACAAACAGACAAACAGACAGGCAGGCAGGCAGGCAGACAGACAGACAGACAGACAGACAGACAAACAGACAGACAGACAGACAGACAGGCAGACAAAGAGACAGGTTTCAGGCACGCGAGCATTAAACACCCGTGGAAAACAGATTCACTATCAAACTAGCTATTCATACTGAACCGGTGCCCTAACATTTGATGCTTTGCTGTTGCTGCTCGCAGAAAAACGCAGGTCGCCAAAAATTACCCGGCAACGCCGCGATGGCCAAGCGTTTCCTCTGCTCGATCTGCGGGAAAGGTTTCAACGACACGTTCGACCTCAAACGCCACACCCGCACCCACACAGGTAGGATCTTAAAAATCAAAACTGAAAACCTAAACTAAGGCTGACGTTTTAGTTTGTAAAATTTAACCTCAATCAACATTTTAAGAATATTTAAAATTCAGAAGTGTTACATAAATTACAAGAAAATTATTTCTGGAGAACTAAAAAATGTAGGTTACCTAATCCACATGAGGAACCAAAAGCTTTGTATTTAAAGTAATCTGTTTTTTTAACTTGGGTAATTTTATCTTTCAAGTTGATAATTTCAGTTTTTTGCCATTTCGAATTTTATGTAAAAGAAAAACATCACGTTAAAACAAAAAAATGTCTCCAGGTGTGCGACCGTATAAATGCGACCACTGCGCCAAGTCCTTCACGCAGCGTTGCTCGCTGGAGACGCACGCACGTAAACTGCACGGCGTCACTTTTAGCTTCGGCTACAAGGAACGGCGCGACAAGCTTTACGTCTGCGAGGACTGCGGTGACGCGACCGCCAACATCGAGGCTCACTACGTCCATCTACAACAGTTCCACGCCGTGGTCATGCCGCCGTCCGTGATGGACCTGAGCAATAACACTTTTAACAGACTTAAATGAATAAGAAATTCAATATTAATTCCAAACAGTTTTTACCCTTGCCTTGTTAGAGTGAGCGTTTGTCTATCGGAGAATTTTTTCGGCTACCGGTTTTCATGTCGTGGAGAAAGAATTCATTTATAAATGCACACGTAAAAAAGGGCTAAAAATTAAAAAACAAATTGGCAAACTAACTAAACAAAATTAAATTAAAATACAGCTCGCAGTATTTTATGCGTAGGCAATAATAATTTTACCAGAATGAAAAAAAAGATTGAATTTCAGCAGACAGTTTTTTATCTTCAGAACAAGCGTTCATCTATAATCAGCGAATTTGTTCCATTACATGTCTTCACACAGTTGTCAAAGTATCATAAGTAGGAAGAAACCATTTTAACAGACTTAAATAAAAATGGATCTTTATGTTTCAGACAGTTTATTTGTCTTTAGAGTAAGTGTCACCTACAGAAAATGCTTTTCACTTATGTGTCTTTCACGTCATGGAGAAGGAAATCACTGAAAAAGGCAAAACAAAGCAGGGCTAAAAATTAAAACTCAAATCGTTCAACATAATTGCCAGCTATGCGTAGGCGCAAGACATTCAAGCCACACAGTGAGATTCAAATGAGATGAGAGCAAACGAAACAAACTGAGGAAGCTTCCTGAGATTGGACGAGGTGTCCGTGGACGAGGTGTCCGTGGACGAGGTGTCCGTGGACTTCGCGTACCACGTCGCCTCAATTTTTTAGTCCTCCGCAACTTTGCGGATGAAGCTGGTCATGGAAGTCAGCTCAGACGGTGGTGCGGTGGAAGTGTCCATTCGGTCAAGGACAATATCTTCCGATGCATCTTCGCGGGTTTCTTCAACTAAGGAAATGTAGATACTTTGTTCATAGAGTTTTCTTAGAGACGATTTTGAGATAGGGAGGATGTGAGAAACTTACGGGCTTCGTGGGTCGAACTCGGGGAGTAGAGCACCAGTAACGCGAGGACGTAGAGGTTCCACATAGCGTACACGCCCACCGAAACTGCGCTACGGTACTCCAGTCCGCCTTGATGCTCATCGCCGACTTTCAGACTGCTTTCACTGACCTAAAGACGAATGTACAAGACATAACTGTTTATCTGCGTGTCGGCAATTTGTCTGTCTGTCTGTCTGTCTGTCTGCCCATCTGTCTGTCTGTCTGTC
>LRSR01003859.1:0-10348 GCA_001579985.1 Hypsibius dujardini
TCTCTCGGTCAGGGAATCTCAGCGCTCCGTTTTTCACCGGTTGCATGCGTACCCCTTTTGGCGCTCTGCCGGCATAGTCTCGGCGCATAATGTTTGCTCTGGAGGTCCCGTCGCGATCCTCCTGTTGGTTCTGTCTTCAGTCCAAAAATGTGTTTCGTTCCAAGGCCCTTGAGGCGGTTTACCTTTTTAATTTACAAATTTGTTTCTCCCCCTGTCTTACAATACTCTGCAAGCATAGCGTGCCGGTGGATTTTGAACCGGTTGGAATTAAATTAGGATCATTCTGGGTACGGCAAAACTCCTACATTGTAATGCGTTTAGGACAGATTCGAAGATTTCACCAAGTCTCGAGACGCCGGAAATCACCCTGGACTATAGACGACAAAGACAAACAGACAGACAGACAGATAAACAGATAAAGTAACACATTAGTATGCTTTAATAGGCCGAAAAGTGACAGACAGACAGTCAGACAGACAGACAGACAGACATGCACATGCAGCTTAACAGGCAGCTAATTAGACAGACAGACACGACGATATTCAGACAGGCAGAAAACAGGCGACAAGCAGTCAGTCAGACAGCAGACAGACAGGCAGGCAGACAGACAGATAAGCAGGAAGATAGACAAACAGGAGGGCAGGCACACGGACAGACAAACATTTAGGAAGATGGACAAGACAGACAGACAAACATTTAGGAAGACGGAAAAGACAGACAGACAAAATTATAGAATGCAGATGAACATTCAGGCAAACACATTTTGAGAAGGTCCGTCCATTTCAATGATTTTTTTCTGTGTATCTGTGTCGTAGCGTGTAGGACAATGCACGTTCGCGGCCCTTCTACCGGCGCAATGTCAGTGGACTCTTGATAGTAATATGAGTACTAGTACATGGCAACACGCACGCTCATAAAAATCGTTAAGCGCCCCAAATTTCCCTGCAAATATTTTGAATTGTTGATTTCAAGCACTGCGCCGTAAATTGCATCCTGGCATGAGGTGAAACCGAGAGAGAGAGAGAGAGACCACAAGAGAGAATTTCGACATTTGTTGATACAAAAGTATTGACCGGGTGCCGGTACCGCATCTCCGACACAGTGTTGAAGCTGGCGCCGCCTTGCTGGCCAATTTGTTAACACGCCCCTTCCGGACACACACGTAATCCGGCTGATAGAATCCTATACGCAACAGGAAACCAAGTAGGAGCAAGACCTACGTAGTTGCTAATTCAGCCGCAGGTTGTTTTGAGAAGATCGCTGTGTGATCGGATTTTAAGCCAGAAATTGCGATACGGTTCGTTTGCTTTACCTGCTGGCTGATAGGAGAGAAAACAGATCCATACAACACATCATCACAAGCCTCGCGTAGTCGCGTCCTCAAGTTCACACTTCATTTTCCGTTTCCTCGCATCCATCCGCGCATTCCTCTCCTGATCATCCTCCACCCGGCGTGGCTTTATATCTTGATGTCCTATTTCATGCTGCGGCATCTGTGACTTGATGAATTCCTTAAAATCATCCACCAAAATGCCCGTGCGCAAAGAAGGTAAGCCGAGAAATAAAATAAAATAATAAAATAAAATAAATTAAATCTACCTGTAATCCCGTTTGCCTTGAAAAAAATAAACAAAAATGCAGATAAATCGGATCAACCCACACATGCCCAGATTAAAATTTGCCGTCACAGCGGACATAACCGCATTTCCGATTACGATCTACGGATCTTTTTATGTTAAAACCATCGTCGATGTTTATTTTGTGGCGAGTTTGTTTGAAGCTTGTGTGATTGTTTTCATTTTCAGATGCGCATCGGGCATTGTTGTTGCTGGAGGAATACCACGGAAAATTATCTCGACCGGAAGATCAGCTGCTGAAGAATTCGGTGGAGCAAGTGATTAAAATCTTCAAAAATTCCCTGTTTCAGGCTTTGTTGGGTGAGTCAATTCGAATGTCGTATGAGTTGTTGTATGTTGGTAACGATTGATTGATTGATTGCTGATTTGTCTTGACTTGTCTTTGCTCTTGAATTGCATGCATCAACGCTGGATTGATTGATTGATTGATTGATTGATTGCTGATTTGCCTTGACTTGTGTTTGCTCTTGAATTGCATGCATCAACGCTGGGTTGATTGATTGATTGATTGCTGATTTGCCTTGACTTGTCTTTGCTCTTGAATTGGATGCATCAACGCTGGATTGATTGATTGATTGATTGATTGCTGATCTGGCGCTCTTCACTGACCGACTCCGCTTTGACTTCGACTAATTTTGTTTAATGATTTATATGTTTTCCGGTGCTCCCAATTTTTGCGGATGGATGCGTGCTCTCTAATGTATAGGGATTTTTCGGACATTTTGATTTGGGTGACTTATTTGGCTGATTACTGGTACAAGAGCTTGCCTCTTGCATTGATTGATTGATCAAGTGCTTAATTATTGATTTTTGTGTGCCACACTGCCAATAAGCAAATCTGACCTCTCTATGCCGTCGTTTTAGTTTGCGATTTCGCTTCTTTGTACCACACGCAAGCATGGAATTTATCTTTAATGTCAAAATCGATTCAGTGACGGATTCCGTTTCTTTCCTCACTTATGGTGCGCGCCGTTAATCGTACTTTTTTCCCTTCTCTCCCTTGTCACAGACATTCAAGAGTTTTACGAGGCCACCCTGATGAATGAGAGCAAAAGCACTCAACAAAAGACCAGGGAAGCCCAGCAAATGAGCAACAAATTTCAGAATCAGTTAGCCTTCTACGCCGGCGACAAGCAGCAACGTGGCGGGGACGGAGGATCTTCGGTAACCGCTGCCGCCAGTCAATTGACATCCGCCAACACCAATGGGGGTCTAATTTCCATGGATGATCTTTTGGCGTCACCGGCTTTGTCATCGAAGCCGTCGGCGGGTTTTCATCATCAGAGGAACGGCTTTGGCGGTGCCGCAGGGGAACGGGATGATCATTCGTCGGTGAACAGTCCTAAAAACGCGCGCCCATCGCAAAGCAGTATACCGTCCCAGGTATTGGTTGCAAAGAACTTGGTGGTCTGACCTGCAGTTAGCGGGAGGCATACTTTGAATAAAATTAGCTGCTGGATTTCGCTAGAAGTCCGGACAGTAGGCACACCCGACAGGCAGACACACAGGTAGATAGATAGTCAGTCGTCTAGCCAGCCAGTCGGACAGAGAAACAGGCAGTCAGCCATCTAGACAGACAAGCGGACATGCATACAGACAAACAGATAGATAGGCAGCCATCTAGATAGTTAGTCAGGCGCGCCGGCAGTCAGTTATCTGGACAGACAGACAGACAGACAGACAGACAGACAGACAGATAAATAAATAGATAGTCAGCCAGTCAGCCATCTGGATAGCCAGTCAGGCATCTAGATAGCCAGTCAGGCATAGAGGCAGACGGGCAGGCATTCAGCCATTTAGACACACACAGACTGACAGACTGCTTGAAGCATCAAAGCCACACCCTCTAGACATCTGACTAGCTTGCTCGCTAGCAGATGGACAGACAGAACGGTAGTCCTAAGTGGCAGACAGATAGACATACTGAATTCGGACCGTTTAGACATCAGATAAGCTCGTTAACAGCCAGACAGACAATTGCAACTGAATGTCCACGAATATCAGACACCACCGCCTCACAGCTAGACCTCCTCTATAACAGATTGACAAACGTTTACTTGTACCGCTTCTATTTGTAACATGGAAGACAGACAACGAACAGAGAATGTTGGCTTTATGACTGGCATGCAGGCAATGAACGTCGCAGACATTCAGGAAGGAGACGTTAAGCTTCCGATCAGACATTCCCGACATGGTATCTCCATAAAACATATTCTCTGTTCGATTACATCAATGACAGCTTCATCGTTTCTTGATTTTCAGAGCGGTGTAACTGCGGGTGCCGCAGGCTTTCGTCGAACATCGAACCATTCTTCCTCCTCCTCCTACGGCGCCACAGCCGCTGACGCGGATCCTGCTTCACCAAAGCAAACTTCCGGGAGCGACTTTGAGAGTCAAGAGATCATTCTAGAACGGGTAATATTATGTTGGCGGGGAAGAGAGAGCGGGAGAGATGGAGAGATGTGTGTTATTTTTCTCTTGGCACAACGGGGAGATGTGGTGTGTATTGGGTGGTAGTGGTGGTGGTGATTTAACAAAAGTTGAGCGGGAGAGTTTATTGATTTGTCTGTTCGCCACCGCTTCCCCCCGGCCGCCACAAACACACACACACATCTCCGATCTCTCTCCCTAACACCCCCCGAGCGAGACTTGGTCAGGGATTTGCCAAATTGGTTGACTCCGGATTTCACAAGTGGCATTTTTACCCTCCTCTCTTCTCTCTCAGCTGTAACATCTATGTCTCTCTCGGTCTGACTCTTCCTCTTCTCTGACTCTTCCATAGGGCACCACCGGTCTCGGGTTCTCCATCGCCGGCGGGAACGACAACCCAACCACGGAAAATGATCCCAGCATATATGTGTCTAAGATAGTAGAGGGCGGTATGTCTGTCTGTCTGTCTGTCTGTCTGTCTGTCTATCTGTCTGTCTGTGTGCCTGTCTGTCTGTCTGTTTCTCTGTTTGTCTGTCTGTTTATGTGTCTGTCTGTCTGTGTGAGGATGTCTGATGAGATCAGGTATAATAACGAGGCGTTTTCAACGAAGATTCCCGTTTTTTAATCAGGTGCTGCGCATTTGGACGGAAGAATGCGGGTGAGTTTTTTATTCCCATCCCAGGCGTCGATTGATCAATCGATCGACCGAGCGGTCGATGAACAGACAAGTCGATTAGTCAACCGCTTGACCAAGCCGAACACTCTTTGGAATCATCCACACGATCAATCACTCAGTGGAGCAGTAATTCTATTAGAAAGCCATTTGCGAGGGGGGCGTATCGATTGACCGGAATATGTGTGTGAGTGTGTGTGTGTGTATGTTTTTAGTTGGGCGACATTGTGACACAAATTAACGACGACCAAGTGGTGGATGTGGATCATCAAATTGCCGTAGATGCACTCCGCCGCGCTGGTAATATCGTCCAGCTGCGCCTGAAACGCCGGAAACCGAACGTTTTCACCTTGACTATTGTTAAAGGAAACAGAGGTAACAGAACGATACGGGATCTGCAATTGTCTTTGAATATGTGCTGTTTTGTCTGTCTGTCTGTCTGTTTGTCTGTCTGTTTGTCTGTCTGTCTGTTTGTCTGTCTGTCTGCCTATCTGTCTGCCTGCCTATCTGTCTGCCTGTCTGTTTGTCCGTCTACCTATTTGTCTGTTTGCCTATCTGTTTGTCTGTCTTTCTGTCTGTTGGAGTCAGTTTGTATCTGTATGCCGGTCTGTCTGTGCTAGTATACATTTTGTTTTCTGTCTAGTCTTCTGTTGCCTGCATATTTGCTTGTCTGTCTCGTTTCCTACTTCTCACTGACCTTGTCTTTACGACATGGCGTGTGCTGGTTTGTATCCTGTTAGTCTTGTCCTCCTGTCTGGGGAAATAAGGCATCGCCCTTGGGAATGCGGAGCTTGTGGACTGCAAGTCCCAACGGACCTCGGCCAGCACCGTGTCTTCCGCACTGTGAACTTGCTTGAACATTTTTATCTGGAGCAGGCTAATTGGTGGTGTTTGCTCTCTGTAGGTTTGGGAATCAGCGTCGGCGGAGGCCTCCATAATCAGCACATTCCAGATGATAACGGAATTTTTATTACAAAGATTGTTGAAGGTAAAAATATTGGATGGTAGAACATATACACACACACACGTGTGGACTGTGTTAGAACACACACAACCCGTTCATCGAAAGTGTACTTGCACGGTACTTTCTGTGTATAGGTGGTGCGGCCTTTCTCGATGGCCGATTACGAGTCGGTGACAAAATTCTTCTGGTTCGTGTGACTTCACTGACTCGCTGCTGACGATCAGCAGTGTGCCGTGGTTATCGAGTTTGTTTGCGGTGCGGATTCAGTTTATGGGCCATCTCGTAGGTGGGAGACACCGAATTAACGGATTGTCAGCACGATTTTGCTGTGAGCGTTTTGAAATCCACTGGAGACGTGGTTACACTGGTGGTTGAGCGCGCCGCGGTGCTGGAAATACCGGAGGGAGCCATTTCAAGTGCCTCACCCGTGTCCGGACATTCGTTTGTCCTCGACCACGATATGGTGTCCCGTGGATCGCCCGCCTACCACCGTGGAAACTCATTCTCGTATGATTCACCCGGGCAGCGGGCTCGAAGTGTGCCACCAACGCGGTATGATTTGGATCCGTACAAGGCGCCGATGGCTGCTCTGGAAGATGAGCAAGAACTGAAGTAAGCTTCTTTTTATGCAGGCATACAGGCAAATGGAGACACACGCAGACAGACAAACAGATAAAGGATAAGACAGGCGGGCAGGCACACGGACAGACAGACAGACAGACAGACAGACAGACAGACAGACAGACAGACAGACAGACAGACAAGCACACAGGTAGGCACACAGGCAGGCAGACAAGCAAGCAGACTGACCTATAGAAGAAAATTGACACGGATGCGAAACCGTAAGATATGAATTAGCAATCAAACAGACAGACATATTATAACTCGCGCTTGCTCACGCTGCTCTTTCCCTCTCCATTCCTTCTTCTTGTCTGCGTGATTGATTGTTTGACTATTGGGTCTCCCTTCTCGCGATGATAATGTTTTCCACCAGAAATATTCCTTTTCCGAAATTGCTTTTGTGGTGCCTTATTCTCACCCTTCGTCGTCTTTTTTCCAGAGAGCCACGTTCAGTTCCGCTAGTGAAAGGCCCGGGAGGTCTGGGCTTCAACATTGTCGGCGGCGAGGAGGGTGAAGGTATTTTTATCTCCTACATCGTCCCTGGCGGCAGTTGCGATCTCAACGGCAACCTACGAAGAGGTATTTCACGGCTCTCTGTTTTTCATTTCTGGGACTTTTTTTTACATTTTGTAGTGGTCACTGTGACTCACGACTCACTTTTCGTTCCGTTTCGTCTGTTCCACAGGTGACCGTATTATCAGTGTCAATGGAATCAACGTCTACCACGCCTCCCATGAGGTATGATGATGCCACCCGTTTTACGGCCGGGCGATGAGTGGCGCCGTTATTTTTACAACTCGTTTTGTTGATTCTTCCGTAGGAAGCGGCAGAAGCGCTCAAAGGAACCGGAAATAACGTCACTATCGTCGCGCAGTATCGGCCTGACGGTAAGCTTCCCCTTAATCGCATTCCGTTGCTGCGGTTAGTTCCCCGCAAGAATTTTCCCGTGCTCTCGGTCGTATTGACATTTCTTCTTGTGTCTGTGTGTCTGTGTCTGTGTCTGTGTCTGTGTCTGTGTCTGTGTCTGTGTGTCTGTGTCTGTGTCTGTCTGTGTGTCTGTGTGTCTGTGTGTCTGTCTGTCTGTCTGTCTGTGTCTGTGTGTCTGTGTCTGTCTGTCTGTCTGTCTGTCTGTCTGTCTGTCTGTGTGTCTGTGTCTGTCTGTCTGTCTGTCTGTCTGTCTGTCTGTCTGTGTCTGTCTGTCTGTCTGTCTGTCTGTCTGTCTGTGTCTGTCTGTCTGTCTATCTGTCTGTCTGTCTGTCTGTGTCTGTGTGTGTGTCTGTGTGTGTGTCTGTGTCTGTGTGTCTATGTGTCTGTGTGTGTGTGCAGTGGCAAGTGGGTGGTAATGGCCGGGTTGGGGTACACCGTAATTCAGATTGATATCGCGCTGGAGCAGCCCGTTAATGATAGGGGGCGGCACTGAAATCGCCCCTTCGCTAACGATAAAAGTCATTTGACGGGAATCCGTGCAAATTAAACTTAACAGCTTCCTTTTGAGGGGAACCTTTATGGCGGCCTAATCGATGTCTTCGTTTTAAGTGCTGCTGTAAGGGGGGGGGGTGTATCGATCAAGGGAGCTCGAAGTGCCCCCTATTTCACCCACTGTTTAAACAGGATCACACGGAGTACTGCACTCGAATAATTTCCACCTGCGATAGGTTTCTTTGCATTTTATGTTTGAAGTGTCACACACCCAAATGATGATACACTACATTGTATGCATTTACGAGTCCGTTTTATCTGTCTCCGTTTTACTGCATGTCGGTCTGTCTGTCTGTCTGTCTGTCTGTCTGTCTGTCTGTCTGTCTGTCTGCCTGTCTGTCTGTCTCTATGTCTGCTTGTCTGTCTGTCTGTATGTCTGTATGTCTGTCTGTATGTATGCCTGCCTGCCTGTCTCTCTGTCTCTCTGTCTGCTTGTCTGTCTTTCTGCCTGTCTGTGTGCCTGACTGTCTGTCTGCCTGTCTGTCAGTCTGTCGTTGTGTCTGTTTGCCCGTCATTTTGTTTCCTCTGTCTGTAATAATGGTTCGTAAATTATGTGGCATAAATAAGGTAACTCTACTGAACATTTATAACCCTTTTGGCTTGGCTAGGCTTTAATATTTGTAATTACATCGAGTTTGTAAAATTCGATAAATTCGCTGGAAAAATATAAATTTATTAATTATAAAAACGTCAGTCGTGCATCAGACTCGCTGTTGAAAACATTAAAACGTCGGAAGACAGTCAACGACAGTCGCCGTCTCCTTGCCGCCCCTCAGTGATCCGAGTCACGTCGCGCTACTCGGAAACGTCAATGAGGCCCTGATGAGTCACCTGTTTCATTCGCACACACACACACGCAGACAGACACACACGCAGACAGACACACACACACAACGCTTGAAAACGTGGATCGATGCTCTTGCTGTGCCGCAATGGAAAACATGCGCTGACGGTTGCCGGATACACGCACCCCACAGGCAGACACACGAACGACTGACTGCAGCGGATGAGAGTTTTCGCAGATGTTTAAGGTCGGATCCATTAGTTTCAACTACGACCGACAGACAGACACACAGACAGACACAAACACAGCCCACAGGCCGTACGATACGAGTACGAGCGCAAGGGATCTATCTATCAACGAGTGCGGGGAGTTTTAAAAGATATTTTGCATTTTCATTTTCCGGGATTCTCTTAAATTAATTTCGATATATGAGACCGTATGTCTGCCTTGTCTGTTTGCCTGTACTTTTATTCACACCATCCCGTCGCTATATTTGGCTCCCTTCGTGGCCATTACTGTGACTGCTCTCTTGCTCTCGCTCTCTCTCTCTCTTGCTCTCTCTCTTGCTCTCTCTCGCGCGTTCCGTCGGTTGCTCAAGGCATTATTGTTTTCACGTGTATATGCGCTTCCGCAGAGGATTGTGTACGTTGAACGTGCACGGTGAATTTCGCGCGCGTCAAAGATGCTTTTGGGGATGTTTTATCTGACCGCGGTTGATTTTATGTCTCCTCCTTGCAGAATACCAAAAGTTTGAGGATAAAATCCAGGAGATTAAGGAGAAGATAATGAGCGCCAGCACCAACAGTCTGCGGCCTGCCTTGAAACGCAGCCTCCATGTCAGGTATGCAAGTTGAGCTGGTGATTTCGCGGTCATCTCAATGGCTTCTTCGATCGATCGGTTGATTGTGTTGCTTTATGTTTGGGAAGGTTTTACTTAGTTGTTTTGCGGTTGATTGACTGATTTAGTTCGTTCGTTTCAGTCAGTTTTGAACAGTCGATTGATTGATTGATTTCTGTTTTCGTTTCAAGCGGTTTTGAACAGTCGATTGATTGATTGATTGATTGATTTCTGTTTTCGTTTCAGGCGGTTTTGAATGTTTTCTCTTGTGCAATTGATTGATTGATTGATTGATTGATGTTCGGTTGTGGGATGATTGATTTGACTTGCAATGGAGGTTACGTTGAGTGTTTGGTTTTTGACGTGCGAATTTTGCCTAATCTTTCGTTATTGCAAGCGTTTCTAAAGTTTCCTTCAGTGCGGCACGATTTCTATCCAGCGCGAGACTTAATCCGGCCGTCTTGAATGCATTACAGAGCCTTATTCGACTATGACCCATCAAAGGATTCCGGATTACCCAGCCGCGGATTAGCGTTTTGTTTCGGAGATATACTGCACGTCACAAATGCCTCAGACGACGGTAGGCATCGGACGGGATTATCACCGGCGCCTGCACATGAGGGGCGCGTTCAATAGGAGAGATTGAAAATCACACATAGTTCTTTTATTTCCTGTACAGAATGGTGGCAGGCAAAGCGCGTAAGCGCCACCGGAGTGGAAGAAGGACTTGGGATAATACCATCTAAATTACGGTAGGAATGATTCCATTTTTTTCTTGCTGCTACGCATGATACTTTCAGGGTTGGACAAATAAACAGGCAGATAGATAGATGAATAGATAAATGGATAGGCAGGCAGGCAGGCAGGCAGGCAGGCAGGCAGGCAGGCAGGCAGGCAGGCAGGCAGGCAGGCAGGCAGGCAG
>LRSR01003860.1:0-10453 GCA_001579985.1 Hypsibius dujardini
TTCCGCTTCCGTGACGGGAGATCCGGTGGCCATGCAGAGTGGGTACTTCGTGTCGCATCCCTCACAACGGACGCCCCTTTAAAAAGCAAAAAGATGTGTGACTTCAATCAAAAACATTCTAAATTATTCGTCAGCACTTCAAAGCGCGTATACCAAATTGATATCCGTTCCTTGCATTTCATGCACATCGGTGTCGGCAAGGCAGCGTCTCTGTCTACATCATTTGGACTGCACCTATAAATAGCACCAAAATCTATTGGATTTAAACCTCGACAATCCCAGAATTTCCTAATTTAATTAAACTAACCCAAAACTGTTTTTAACTTAAACACGATATAGTTTAACTTAAAATAACAATTCGCAATAAGTTTCTTGGCAACGTTAATGATTAATAAATCACTTTAAACCAAACTATTTGTTTCTGTACTTTGCGAATAGTTCATCTGCGAAATGTTCCATCTCATCACGAACGGCTGGCGGGGTTCCATCCATGTTGACCAGTCGCATCAACGCTTCATTGACAATGTCCCAACGTTTGAGGCTGGTACCCGCGAGTGCTGCACGGAAAGATACACAACTTCTTTTAAGTACTGTAGAATCGGGATAACTTGCGCCGGTTTTTGGACCCCCTCGTAAATTTGTACCGGCGGTGGCCCTAGTTTTACAATCAATCAGACGGGTTGGTTTGTACTGCCAGCATGAGCTTGGGGCGCAACTTATCTCAATTCTACTTTTCTCTTTTTTCGGAAAACTGTAACAAGGTTTTACCGATGATACTAAAAATGTGAACGGGATCCAGAACGTCCATATACAGGCACAAAGTTCCGGCTGCCCGTAAAGCCTTCCCGTAATCGGCCTGCACGTAGAATGTCTGAGCTACAATCATCAGGTTGTACGCTTCCGCTGCGTGCCATAGATCATCCAGGAACAGATGTTCTGCGGAGGTAGACTCCTCATCCTCCAGAACCATTCTTCTCTAAAATATAAAACATCATTGCTGCTCAAATCAATTAGAAAACAGCATAAATCAAAAATCTTGGAACGGCAAGGAACTGCCTGCAACGACATGGAACAAAACGAAGAAACACGGAAGAGAACATCAGAAAGTGGAACAGAATAAACATCGTGGAACGATATGGAACAAAATGGAGAAACACGGAATAGAACAGCCCAAATTGGTAGAGAATGAACGCAGTGGAACGCAATAAAACTGTGCGGAACAAACTTATACAGGACAGAACAGTACAACGATTTAAAGAACAAGATACGACGTGTAAGGAATAACAGACGACATTAAACAGCAGAACAAAACAAAACAAAAATGAACTGAACGATATTAAAATGGAACATCGGGACATAGAATAGAACAGAATAGAATTGCATGACACAGCAACAGAAGCGTATCAAAACGGAACTCGTTCCGTTCTGATGGAACAACGGAACGACAAAGAACAGAATAGAACAGAATGGACCTGCGGAGAGCGGTCCAGAACGGAATACACGAAATTGCACGGATTAGAGCTTCAAGAAACAAAGGATAAAACGGAACATCGTAGAACGTCATAGTGCACAGAAGAACACGATGAAGTAAAGCAGCACGGAAGAGCTTCAGAGAACATGGAACAGAACAGTCAGCATACATCGCCTGCTCCAACTCGGTTGCTCGAACTATTCTTGTTCTCCTCAACAGCCGAGGCTGCAAGGACGCTAATCTTTTTTAGCCGGACATAGTCCACCGATTTGTTCTCAACCTCAAGTGCTAACAGCTGCAAAACGAACAAAGAAATGTATAAAAATTGTTCGTTGTGCAATCAGCAAATCGGAGACCAATCAAACCTGAAAGAGGCATTTTGCAGATTCCAAAAAGGACCCCGCAATGTAGTACAGCTTCGAAGCGTCCCAAAGCGACTTTATTCCATCTTGACTCGCAACTTGTTCCTTTATAGCTTGGTTCATGAGAGCAGAGATCGTTTTTGGCGAGAATCCTTCGATGTCAACCGAACGAGCGATCTCCGTCGCTGTAGGGAAATCATGATTCGCCAAGCAGACTTTGACTGCTAATTCCGGATGGTCCGACCTTCGGAGCGCCTTCGCTGACGCCTTTGAATGGCCTGAAAGAATCAATCAATAACGATTTGACGTTACGCTTTTTTTAGTTCTAAAATATGAAAGTAAAATAAATAATTTTGGATAAGTTCTACAAAGTTTTCTGCCACTGAAAACTAGGAACGTGATGTTCCCTTCTGTCTTGAAAGTTTGGAAAATGAACAAACCATAGCGTCCCAATAATTGGCCGATCTCAATGAGAAGCGGATGTCCGGTCGGCAAAATCTCAGCGAGTTCTTCGAGCTTTCCCACGTCCCCGCTGATCATATGACACTTGTACAAGGCAGCGTAGTCACGTGCAAGGTCGAAATTCTTGACCGCTTCGTCCCTGCGTATTAAAACGTAGTAAGGTATAAAGAAAAAAATTTGTTTGAAATTAAAACGTCAGGGAATACGAACCAGGATTGTCGGTCATAATAATAACGTCCTAATCCTTCGTGAGCGTTTTTTAAAGCCATATCGTTTTGATCGTCATCGGCCATTTCTTTCAGGCGAAACCAATCGCCGGAAATTCGACGCATATCGAACGCGAGGTCTGACCGATTGGCTTCGTTGAATTCTTGTTCGGCGCGGTAAAGGTCACCGAAATGGGCGGAGACTTCGGCCTGACGAACTTTGTCGGACTAAAAAAATAAAAAATAAAATTTACTGACTAATGGGAAGTAAAATTTCAAAAAACAAAACAAAAGCAATTTGAGTTTAGAATTATTTTATTTAAAAACATCAAAAAACATCAAAAAACATAAAAAGGGGAAAAAAATTGGTAACGCGGAACGACCTTTTGTTTTCGCAGTCGGTTGATGAACTGAGTGCCTCGATAGTTCTCCCCGTGAATGTAACAAACTTCCGCCAAGTCCAGCTGCAGTTTTTGCAGGGCTTTGTCGGCGAGGATGTTCCAGAGAACCGGATGTGGATGTGTGTCCACAAAGCGTTGGGCCTCGACCAGCGAGCTCGTCTCCATCAGATGGTAAGTCTCTCGAAGGGATTTCACCCGGAGCACTTTCGTTGCCTGCGTAGGCGGCTCGGTCGGGTTGGCGGACCGAACAAACTCATCCACAAAGGCCACGCGAATTTCCAGGTTCTTGAACTGACAGAAGTAGCCTTCGTTCGCAATCGGTTCCTAAACAAACCGCAAGCAAATAATCAAAACATGAAATACATCTATTAAAAATGAAAGATATTAAACTAAAACATGATAGGAAACAGGGATTAAATTAAGCCCAAATATAAAATTACACAAGCATCCCCTTTTTAATTATTTTAAACTCGTGTTGCGCACGCTTGCACTCGAACACATTTTTAATCGACTCAGGCTGCGCGCGCTTGTCCTCGTGCCCGCACACCAAAAATAAGCACACAAGTAAAATGTATCATTCAGTGTAAAACAGTTGAGCCAACATCATTATTGTTTTACTACCCAGTGTGCAAGAACAGAAACGCTAGTAACTTGTGGTGTTCACGGTGGTTTACGGTGTGTTGATTCACAGCTGCTTATAGAGGGTCCGCCAGCAACACGCGGACAGTTTTTTATTCGAGCCGCCTACCATAGTAAACATAATTGAAAAGTTTGTCCGTCTGTCCCATACGGCTTCCCGAACATTGAAGCAGGCGTTTCAAATGACAACAAACCAAACACCATAATCATGACTGCAAAAACTAATTGAAAGATAAAGGGAGCCATTTTGGCCCACCGCTCACACGGACTATCTTCTCGTAAAATATAAGCTGCTCTGCTCCAAACTGGAATGATCGCATCGGTACTTTGTCGCCCCTCTCTTTCCCTTAATGAAAACTTCTAATATTTCAATTCACTATTCCAAGAGAAACAGTTGGGGAATCTACAAAACTCTGTAAGATTAATGCGATTTAATTTTACATAAGCTCGTTTATTGTCACACACTCTGTGTTAATGTTACATACTAAAATAATCCCTGATAAGGATATGTAGTACGATATTTAAATGCAGTGGAACGGATTGATAAAAAGAAAATAATGCATACTCCCGGTACCTCTGGGTCGCGATTTCGGTAGATGACCGCGCTATTTTTATGCGCCACCACGAACAGTTCAAGGTCGTCCTCCGCCCAAGCAAAGTTCCAGATACCGTGGCGTTCCAAATTCAGCTTGACATCCTTCACAGGTGGTGCATCTTTGGCCAGTTCAAAAACATCAGTTGTTCATCAAATTTGAATCGTTCTTGAATGTTTTGAGCCCCCCCCTTTGTATTCATCATTAGGGTGCTTATATTGGAAGTCAACAAATCTGATGTTTGAACGAGAAACTGACGTTTTTGAAAATGTTTTTAAATCTCAGGAGCCCCCTGGAAATCAGACTCCCACGCCTCCGCAAGTTTCACAATGATCAAGGACAAGATGCCGAATTCTGAGTTCAATCTTGAAAAAAATGCATTTTGCTCCTTTGTCCAACCTCTGGCCCTACCGTGAGGGGTTCTGGTTCCGCCCTGTAAGGACCTTGAACGAGCCTCTGGGTAAAAGCATTTTTTACTTGTACATGTACGCATGTACGATAGAAGAAGGATGGCCCGTTTAACTACGCCGTTATTCATTTGATCCACTAGAAGGTTAGGTTGGCGCGTAACGCCATTTCTAATGGATTTTCTCTTCTTACTTCACTATACCTTGGTGTAGAAGGGAAAATGTATAGCTCTGAACAGTTTGTACGACCGTACCTTAAGCATGCCAGGGGTTGCAAAAGGTAACATGCATTTTTTCTAAAGTAATGGGTTCTGACAGTTGGTCTAGATTTAGACCATGGGTGGTTGTCTGGTTATATGGTTATCGTTGTGGTGAGTGTTGTTAGATGGATTTAGATAACAAAGTGGATGAATCGCTTGGCTAATCGAGTTTGAATTTGTGCGGATAGTGAGACAATTGGCGCGCCTTAATTTTGCGTTTCTGAGACGTTTGGTTTGCTATCCCAAATTTGTTTGAGACAAATGGCGTGAATTACTGTTTTTCGGCGGATTGAGGATAGATATGCTCAGTGTTTAAACAGGATTCTCAATATGGTAATGCTTGAAATCTTCGGAAATCTCCCTGGGACGTGGAGTTACGATTCTATATGCAATGAAGTATACTTGTGGTAACGTAGTGACGCATTCAATCGAATGCATATTTCCCTGGTACTGTCTAGCTACTATACCGGTCTTGCTAGAATCTCTCTTCTCTCGTCGTATTTTAAAATGAATTTGAAAAACTCTGTTTTATCTTTATTAGCCAAACTTTGAATATTCCTATTTTAGAGCAAGATTGTATTAGAGAGGATCGGCAAAAGAAGCTAGATAGTAATGTTTTCTAGGGTGTACTAAAACGTGACATTTTTCATGGCCGGCTATGCAAATAATTCCGACATAGAACTGTCCGCTCGTCGTCGTTTTTACGACTAGCGGCGAGGGGGCAAGGAGCTCAAAAGAATAAATTAAAAATACTTGCAATACAGTTACAGCCTGTAAAAAATAGGCACGTACACGAGACTAAATTTCTCAATTTTTTTTCCTATTCATTTGATCCAGAAGGTCAATTTAATTGGATCCATTCTCATTATAATTTGTGGATCAAATGATGTCATTCTCATTACTGGAATACGGTCGCAGACATTATTCTTGCCACTTAACAATTCCGAGTAGTGGGACCTTTCTTTTATAATAAAATATACTTTTCTGGACACTAGCCAGTCCAAAATTCCATTTAGAATTGCGCAGCATCTGTTAATGAGTTTGGGGATGGGGGGGGGGCAGGGTTCTGGTCTTTTTTTAAAGCTTTGTTCTCATTTCCAGTCTTCTTTGCAAATATTCATCTGGCTCCACCCCCTTATTTCCAAAAAATAGTTTATTAATGCCAATCGCTTCCAAGTTGAATTTTGAATGAGTTAGTGTCCAGCAAAGAAATATTTTCATGCTCAGTAGTCAAGCAACCGCTGCAGGTCAGGTGGTTGATTTTTCGATTGTATGAAAACCTCCCTTTGTCCGCCCCTTTTGCCCATGCCCCGAGCCCTCCAGTGTACTCAATCTTGTCGCTGATTGTAGCAGGGCCTAACAGTGAAAATTCAACGATGCACATTTTTGTTTGCCTTAATGTTTTAATGTCTAGATGTTTAACTCTGTCGTTGTTTAAATGTAAAATTTGTATCAAACCAAATTCAATACTGTATTCGATTTTTTTGATACATTTGGTGCCGTATTTATTTGAAAATTTATGAAAAACTATTTTCTTATACTTCTTATACGAAAATAGCGAAGCAGACAACTTCTTTCCACATAATTGATGTTGTACATCAATTTATGGTTTATTTCTTAATTAATAAGTTTTGCATTTATGTAAAAGATACAAATTTGAGAGATATGTTATTTTGGAGTTAGACAGCGACAATTAGACCCTTCCTTTAAAAGGTACGACTTTTAAAATGTATTACTATGTATTCACAGACACTATGATACTATACAATTTCAATGCGACGAAACAGCGGTACTCATGCTGTACACCCTTCCCACCTCCTAACCCGCCAGCACCCTGGGGCATAAAGACACGTCGGAAACGACCCGGGGGCATTCTCACCTTAGTCTTCTCTCAGTACCTTCATGGATAACAGACGTAGAGTTTTCGCAAAAAAGAAGTTCGATAATACCGACATCACGCGTCGGTCGGCTGCGAGGTTCGAACGACAGCTCGAACGACGAGTGGAACACGCATCGCAACAGAGCTTCCTAAAAAATGTTTTTTACGATGGCGGGCCTAACGTCCGCAGGCGAGACTGGTTAGCTGCAATCGTATTGCGGGCCTGTGACAGTTGTTTCAGGTGTGGAATGAAATATTTCTCAACCAAAAAGAGTTAGTATCGTTACAGCGACGTTTGTCTATACTTTAATAAGCTCACCCTTTCTGAGCATGATTATATCTTTCCTATATACATCAGCATAAAATCGATGGATACCGGGTGGAACATTTGGATCATTGCCTGTCTGGTGGTTGACTGCATTGCCGGGTCGACCTCAAATAATGATACTTTTGGGATAATCATTGCAGACCCAAACCGAAAAACCGCATGCTTTAATTCATCGAGATCCCTAAAGGTAGGTGTATCATGCATCATTAGAACGGTAGGGGCAACGGAGTAATTGCCCCCTTAATTAAAATACGGTCATGAGATATGGGCAATGGTTGATTTAATTTTTGAAAGGCCCCCGCAGCCCGTAATAATAACGGTACTCATGCTGTACACTCTTCCCCCCTCGATCTATAAGAACCATAAATGAGCCCCTGATTCTCAGGGGGGGGGGAAGAAGTCTTCTGACAGAAATTGAAAGAGATCCATATATTTATCGGGCCGCACTTGGCTCTACAGTATTCGACCACACATTCTGAGGGAAGAGTCAATTGTTGTTGAATCATTGTGGGCTCTGTTGCCGTAGCGTGCGCGCAAAGAGCGTCAAGCCTGTAAAACAGCTAGTAAGACCTTACCGAAGTCAGTAAAATGATTGAAACTTTTAAACATTTTCACAAATTTGAACCCTCTGCTGTGCCTCATGGAATTTACCAACTCGTGCCATTGAGAAGCTCCGACAAGTGAAGTATTTGTGAAATTGCTTCATTCTAAAAATTTGTGAGTTCTCGTTTTTCCGGCTTATGATTGATGATACCTCGTCGTAAGCATACAGAGCCCTTTCCAATACCAGCAGAAATATGTTTCCCTCTCCGCTTAATCCAATCGCGTGATGGGGTTCTCCGCGTTTTTATTCAAATTAGTTATGTAGGATCTCGGCCCGGGCGACAGTCTCGACGTCGGCGAGTCCATCTGGTCTCCCAATCGGACTGCTCAACTCCTTACGCAAGTTGACGGGAACTTGGTGGTGTATCGACAGTGTGATTGTCAGGTCATCTGGGACAGCAAAACTAATAGCAATAATTCACGTGACCGGCCGCTGAGTATGCAGGCGGATGGAAACCTCGTCATACACGACATCGAGGACGCCGTTTTATGGGCGTCCGGCACGAATGAGAAGCGGTTTGCAGGAGCGCAACTCCGATTGGAGGACACGGGCTCGCTGTGCATTGAAAAGACCAGGGGACTGTGTCTTTGGAGATCGGGAGGCATTGCACTATGCCACCCAGCATACGCTCCTACATTTGAAGATGCTAAGGGTAGGTTAAACGTCACCAAGTGATATTTACAACAGAAATCAACAGCAAATGTGAGCTCGGGGCTAGGGGGAGAAGTTTGGGGGTCCGAGTCATTCACCGCTCGATTGTGATTGGTTTAGTATATAACAAATTTGAGACAAAGCGTGGCTGCAACAGTTGGTCCATGCAGACTGGTTGAAAAGAGACGGGCGGTGTCCGACCCCTTTCTGGTAGAAGGGGAGGTGGAGTTCAAGGCTCTACCTCGACGGGCAAAGCAAAAGGGGAACAATTAACCAATTATTTTCTAGATTAAAAAATTCGAGAATCTTGCCCGGACGTTTCATGTTAAAAAATCGCCTGATTTAAATTTGGCGCTTTGACTCTATCTACCCTTTCCTTTTTATGCAAAAATACTATGTCTCATCAAGTTCTGAACAACAACGAATTGATTTTTCCGGGGGAAGATGGATAAACGATCGATCACCTAAGTCGTAAGAGACAAAATTGGCCTCTGATGTTACAAAGTGGCATTTACGACTGAATCAGTAAAACCTAGCTTGGTCTCTGCCTATTTTTTGCAGTAATCTTGAGATCGGGAGAAAGCTTAACTCCGGGCCAATCTGTGTGGTCTAACAGCGGCTCGTGTACGCTGACCCTTCAAACGGACGGAGAGATGCTACTCAACAGGCAGTGCGATGGGGCAACGATCTTTTCCATTCGTCGCAATTTAGACAACCCCGAGAGTATGGGTGCAGATAAGTCCTTGTCGACTTTCACCATGAACGAAACCGGTAATCTGCAAGTCACCTACGTAGGAGAAAGTCCGGTTATATTTAAAGATATCCAAAGCAGATCGTTCGGCAATCTGACCACCTTGTCGGCAGACCTGCGGCTGAGTGATGACTGCCAATTGTGTGTCTTCAAAGAGGGTGTTTGTTTATGGCATGGCCATGCTCTAACAGTGCCCTGTCCTACTCCGGAAACCGTAAGTATACAGTATACAAACAGTGTCTGCGCTGTCTGCGAGATTTAGAATACAAGAGAGTGGCAACCCATGTAGCTCCCTGGGAACGCCCCAAAGGTGCTAGCAGGAATCTGGACCCCTGGCACTGCCATTCGATCCTAATGAACCTGGCACTGTTTTTTTAAATAAAAAAAATTATATGGCTATTAAATGAGTAAATAAGAGAGATGAACATGTATAAAATGAAACGAATACATATTGTTAAGAACAAAACTCTGCATCGAATGGCAGTGCTGGAAACCAGACCTCTATTTGTCTCTCAGGAGAATCCTCATTTGGGGGAATGTTTGTGGGGAACGCACAATGTTTATAATTATGTTTCTAAATTAGCTCTGGATGATGTATAAAATGTATTCCATCGGCGGAACTCTGAAAACTATTTTTGGAAGAATTTCAAAATCCCGAAACAATTAAAGATTCTGCTGATGTCAATCGATTCCACAATCAATGTCGAGAGGTACAGGGTCCAAAATCCTGGAAACAAACTATCCAAAAAGCCTAGTTTTTCCAGTGGAAATGAAGAAAATGAAATCTTTTCTCAAAACTTTTTCAGAGTTCCGCCGATAATATTGACATACATTTTAAATAACATCACTTAAATTGAGCTGATAGGGGAGCTTCATGGGTTGCAAAAGACCGATCAGTGATGATCGAAACGCACCTCTGTTGATTAACAGTAATACTGTAATCCTTCATATGACCTTCATGTATCAATTGCTCTACAGATGTTGAAGTCCGGACATAGCTTGCGGACTGGGGAGGAAATCTTTTCGCCTCAGCTAAATGTGAGACTGACGATGCGTCCGGAAGGAGATCTGGTGCTCTTTCGGCAATGCGATAATGGCGTCGCATGGTTCACGTGGACCGACAATGACAAAACCGATCATCCAACAGCTGTAACCATGCAGAAGGACGGAAATTTGGCCATCTACAATTCAAAGAAGGTCCTGGTCTGGGACTCGGGTACAGCTGGAAGGGAGTTTGCTGGTGCGGATTTGCGGGTCAACAACGACGGGACCATTTGCATTGCAAGGAACGGATCCCGCTGCCTGTGGACTTCCGGCGGTTATGGTGTATGTGATCCTGTGTATTCAAAGAAATTTGATGACGCTAAAGGTAAGGTCTGATATTTGTCGTATATGATCTGCCGAACAGTTTAAGCATTAATGTATTACAAACGCTAAAG